>CAEFZX010003079.1:1796-12860 GCA_903066825.1 Alfaro cultratus | reverse complement strand
GATCGCTAAGAGCTACTGATCGCTGACAGCTACTGATCGCTAACAGCTACTGATCGCTAACAGCTACTGATCGCTAACAGCTACTAATCGCTGACAGCTAGTGATCACTAACAGCTACTGATCGCTAAGAGCTACTGATCGCTAAGAGCTACTGATCGCTGACAGCTACTGATCGCTAAGAGCTACTGATCGCTAAGAGCTACTGATCGCTGACAGCTACTGATCGCTAACAGCTACTGATCGCTAACAGCTACTGATCGCTAAGAGCTACTGATCGCTAAGAGCTACTGATCGGTGACAGCTACTGATCGCTAAGAGCTACTGATCGCTAAGAGCTACTGATCGGTGACAGCTACTGATCGCTAAGAGCTACTGATCGCTAAGAGCTACTGATCGGTGACAGCTACTGATCGCTAAGAGCTACTGATCGCTAACAGCTACTGATTGCTGACATCTACTGATCGCTAAGAGCTACTGATCGCTAAGAGCTACTGATCGCTAAGAGCTACTGATTGCTAAGAGCTACTGATTGCTAAGAGCTACTGATCGCTAAGAGCTACTGATCGCTGACAGATGCTGATCTTAAGCAGGAGTTTGTTCACCCAACCAAAGATAACATAGTCACGACATGATATCTATCTATCTATCTATCTATCTATCTATCTATCTATCTATCTATCTATCTATCTATCTATCTATCTATCTATCTTATATATATATATGTATGTGTACACATATATATATACTGTATGTGTGTGTGTGTGTGTGTGTGTCAGCAAAAGTATTAAAAGTTTTGATCACAAAAGACATGAAATCCTGTTTTCAGACTGAAACTGTGTGCTCTTGGATTATGGCAGGAAAATCCTCCCATACAGTTGTTCCGGAAGAGCCCACAGAACCAGAAGGTACCGGCTTTGTTCTAGACTCGGACCTGAAGTTTTACTCTGAAAGCCTCAGGCCGGAAGCAGTTCTCTGTGGTTGCGTTAAGTGGACGCGCTTCCAGCTGCTCCCTGAACTTGGACTTTGCTGCCGGACGTGTCGGACCGAACCATGGACCCGCTCTGCGCTCGGCTCTGACCTCCAGCCGGCGCCCGGAGCTCCAGCATGGTGCCGCCGGGAAACGAGTCGTACAGCCGGGCTGAGACTAACCGCACCGCGGGGGCGCCCGGGCCGGAGGTGGTGATCGTGCCGCTGGTGTTCGGGCTGATCTTCGTGGTGGGGCTTCTCGGGAACTCCCTGGTGATGCTGGTGATCGGCAGGGTGAAACCCAGCGGTGGCGCGCGCCCGCTCAGCCCCACCAACATCTTCATCGTGAACCTGAGCGTGGCGGACCTCCTCTTCCTCCTCTTCTGCGTCCCGCTCCACGCCACCATCTACTCCCTACCAGAGTGGGTGTTCGGAGCCTTCCTCTGCAAGTTCGGGCACTTCTTCACCACGGCCAGCATGCTGGTCAGCATCCTCACGCTGGTGGCCATGTCCGTGGACCGCTACATCGCCGTGGTGCGCTCCAAGAGCTCTGCGTGCGTCCGCAGCCGCAGGAAAGCGCTGGCCGGGCTGTGCGTCATTTGGACCCTGTCCCTGCTGTGTTCGGTGCCGGTGGCACAGAACTACGTGCTCACCAGCCACTCCAGCGCCCCGAACAAGACCTTCTGCTGGGAGGCCGGGTTGGGAGCGTCGCGGCGCGCCTACAAGGTCTCCATCCTGCTGCTGGGCTTCATCCTGCCGCTGCTGCTCATCTGCTGCTGCTACATCAGGGTCAGTCCAGCTCCAGGCTAATGTTTCACTCCTCATGCCGCAGTAAATCCCGCGTTAATGGCACGAGCAGGGGCCAAAGGCCGCGCGTAAACCTGCTGAGCCGTGCGTAAAGAGCTGCTGCGGGGCGCGCCGCGCACTCACCTTCGCCGGTCCGACAGATGACCAAGAGAAAGATAGGTGGCCAGAGCTTCTGCGAACTGGTGTTTAGGTTCTACAGGAGGAACTGGGTCAGAACAAACCACTGGAGCCGAGGTCTTAAACACTGTGAAGCTTTTGAAGCCTCTAAAATCTCCGGTTTCAGAAACTTGAAGTTCCAGTAAACAAGTTCAGCTTGGCAGAAATTCCTTCATACAGCAAAAAATGAAAGATAAAATGCTCCAAACAATAATGACATGTTTTCCTTCTATGTTTGAGTATTTTCATGATGTCAAGAGTGAGTTAGGGTTAGGATTAAAGTACCGCAGCGCTGTTGGGTGGTCCCAGTATGTGGCCTGCCAAACTGGTCAAAGGTCGGTGAACTGGTGACGGTTGGTCCATCCGGTCCATCCGGTCCGCAGCAGCAGAAACAGTTCATGGTTCTTATAGAAAGGAATCTGAACAGTTTGTGAGTCTGTGGAGTAGAAAGTACTGAGCACAGATAGACATGGATACGTAAACGCCTCGTGGAGCCGGTCGGCCGCTGCTGCGATACGTCACAGCGTCCGCCATGTTGAATGTGGCCCATGTGCCAGTAGCTAATACAAGTAACAGGACCGAACTTTATAAAGCGTCGTTGTACAAAGTATTTTAAGTTAATGCCTGTCGTTGACATAGTTTGTCACACACAAATATATTTGGGAATTAAATAAGAAACTAAAGACAATATTTCTAATTTTTCAGCTGATTCTGATCAATCGGTTTTATATCCACATTGATGAAGACACACACAGGAGTGTATTCATGAACATAAAAACACAAAAAGTGAAAGAAAGAAGCGGATTAATTTATGCTTCCAACACAGGCAGGTTCAGTCTGCGGGTCCAACTGCCCAGATGAAGAATGAATATAGTAAGTATATAAAGTGTTGGCATACTTCAAGGCAGACTAATCATGAGTTAACTTGAAGTGTTGTTGTGGAACAACTAATTATGTGCTTAGTGTAATAGTAATTTAATTGTAGAAAATAACATTTTAAAGTGTACCAAGTGTACCATTATATGCTTTTTTGGAACAACTAAAGTTATACTTAGTATACTTTAAGTATACGGCTTATATGTAATATAAACATGCTTGAGTACAATATCTGAAGGGTACTATTTTTGTGATTATATACAGTATTTAGAATGTCTTCTGAGTATACTGGCATTACATATTTTATATATTAGTAGTGTGATCACAGTATGGTACAGTTACACTTTTGTATTCGAACTGCTAATGAAGTAACTTTTTAGTTACTTAACGTCTTTAATTATTCAGCTTTGCCACTTTGTACATTAATGCTTCATACACACTGCAAACACATCAGGTACCAGAACACAGAAGGATCAACTAACACTTTACAGCTGAAACTAATGACATTGTGCTTTCAATATATTACCATTTTTCAGGACTACATTGCCAATATACTATCACAGAATTGTACAAATTGTCAACATATTAAAAGTTTACTGACAACATGCTTATGCTCAAGAAAACAACAAGTACACTTTAGAGGGAA
This sequence comes from Alfaro cultratus, assembly GCA_903066825.1. NCBI lineage: Eukaryota > Metazoa > Chordata > Actinopteri > Cyprinodontiformes > Poeciliidae > Alfaro > Alfaro cultratus. Next base: position 9,409 of record CAEFZX010003079.1, on the reverse strand, counting down.
TGTTAAAATATTTCACCAAGGACAGAGTATTGCTTTAATACAATGTTCCAGTATTACTGACATTTCTCCTTCCTAAGAACAGTGAGGATCAGCAGAAAGTTCCCATTAGCTGCACTTATCAAAAACCTACAAAACAGAACAACAGAGCAATTAAACAGAGGAAGCTCCTGTATTTTAAAGAATACAGAAAAACAGCAAAGAAAAAAGCAAGACTTATATTTTAAGACATCATCAGAACTGATGATGATTGGGACCAGATGCCTGGAGTGGAAAAACATTTCTGGGTGACTTCTTTGCCTGTTTATGTTAGAAGTAGAAAAAAATATTCAGCAATATCATAGAATCAGTTGATGTTGGCATCAACTATGAAGCTGTTGTAAGTGAGACAAACTACCTTAGTTCAATAATTTTCAAATCATGTTTCTTAAGCACTTAGTGTTGGAAAGACACCAGGTTTTGTTAGAACTGTGACCAGCTGCTCAGTAAAATAAAGATCCTTCACCATGAAGACGATGTGGAGCTTCATCCTCAGAGCTGCTTGGTGATCTGGTGGATCCAGATTCAGGTTTCTAATCCCTGATCTCTGGCTTCCTCTGTCATCTTAATCTGCTTAGACTGCAAAAATATGTTGAAGATCAAAACAATGATGAACGAGTTATAACAACAGCCTCATTATGTCAAAGTCTCTTTGGCATAATGAGCTTCATTAAAACCAGGTTATGAAGAAAACTATCAATTCTCAACAAACAGCCTCCATGCAGTTATAACATGAAGCTGAATGATTCTTATAATAATAATCATAAAAGTCACAATAAAATTAATAAAATAACTATTTCTGAAACCAACGTAAGTTTGTTTATATATGTGCTTCACTGTTTATAATTAAACGAAGATAATTAATAAGCAAACTTACCACCAGCTAGCAACACGTTAGCGTCCTTCGTCCCTTCGGCTCTTTCCGTGACCCACATTTCATTTCCATCCGTTGTGTTGTCGTGTAACTCGGACTATGACGTCACCAGCTTGAATTTACCTAAACTGCTAAATTACAGTGATCCGTCGCTATATCGCGGTTCACCTTTGACGTCTCGCTGCTTCGCATGGTGCTTTGTGTTCTGCGTCCTGATTGGCTAAACTGTCTCTCCGCTTCTTCTCTACTGTGTGTCAATAACGTTGCGGTTTAATATGAACACGTACCTAAAACAACTTGCCAAATTTCAGTTTGCAAACATAATCGATGGTTCATGTCGGTTTAGAAGAATCTTTTTGCCCAGAAGAATAAAGAGCGACGACAACAACGATAACTTTGTTCTTCTCTCTAAAACTCACCTGCACCGAACAAACCGCTGCAGATCGGAGTCAGGAAGCAGAGAAATAAACCGGAGTCACTATTTGTCCTGCTGGACTTTGTATTTTTATCATAATCATTTGTCATTTTCTCCCGTTCTGATCCAAAGACTCGGTGCTGATCTCCACAATTTGAAGCCTTCAGTTGGTAAAAAAAAAAACAACAAACTTTTATTTGTTAAATGCTTGGGCCTGTAAAAAGGTTTTGTTCTTTGGTTTCAATGTATTATGGACTATTTCATTGTATAATAGTTGTAAAAAAATAAAGGTTTCTACTTCGCGGATTTCACCTCTCGGGTTCTTTTTGGAACGTAACCCGAGAGGAACCTGGGTTCACTGTTTTATCCAGGCCCTCTACTTTTAAAGCAACATTATGCCAGTAAAAATGGCGAATTTGAACAGCATCTGTTATCTTCTCTGGCTTCATGGCTTTTCTTCTTTTTATGGCGCTTATCAAAAGAACTGAAAGTGCAATAGCGCCACCATCTGGTCTGGAGTGTGAACTGGAACTAATGCTGTTCACTAATTGTAAGGATTTGGTTTTCCTGTGTGTTAATTTAGGTTTCTGTGTTCTGTTGAGTCTCCGTTTTGTCCCGTCTACCCTGGGTTGCTCCCAGCTGTGTCTCGTGTTCCCTGATTTCCCTTTGTGTATTTAAATCCACCTGTGTCTCTTGTTTCCTTGTCTGGTCCTCGTCTATCCAGTCGTTAGTTGTGTTTCCTGTCAGTTGCTACCAGTGTGAGTCTTTGCCATTGCTCACCTTTGCTGCCTGGATTATTTGTGTTTATTACCATTAAATCATCATTTACTCTTCATATCTGGGTCCACTGCGTCTACCTCACCACCACACATCATGACACTAATACATAGATCTTTCATCATACATCTGAAAATGGATTGGCTAAAAATAGCTTCTGTGTTTTAGTTCAACTGAAAACAACAGATCATATTCGGAGAGCAGTAACTGAAAATACCTGCTACATTTAGTGTTAAGGTCAAGTATTGTTTGTTCTGTCACTAAACTGTCAATGTTTGACATTTTGAGGCATGAACACACAGGGGCGCCACCAGGAATCTTGGGCCCCATCACAAAAACTCAGATTGCCCCCCGTTGCCCCGCACAGCTGCTGTTACAGTTTCTTGAGTCAATCTGACCCATGTAAAGCGTCACAATTTTAAAGGCTTGCAACAGCCTTGCTTTCTTTGGTCCAATACTGATAACTAGTGCAATATTTACTGCTCATTAATTTTACATGTAACAGTCTGCATACAGTGTGCAAGTAGATTGCTTAAATGTTTTATTATTAGTTTTATCTCATTGAAATGTCTCTTCCCACTTGCCACAGTCACAGACAACATGCAAAATATACATAAAACAATCCCGACTTCTTAAAATATTTTATGTAATTGCATTTTATTCAAGCTGCAGTATATAACTTTAATAAAAAGATATGTTTTCTCTATATTTGTTAAAGTTGTCACCATGTCATGACAGTTTATGAGACAGATAATCTGTGAAAAAAATCTATCTCCTCCACCTGCTCCCTGAACTACTAATGTTAGCTAAAGTAATGCACCGTTCTGACCAAAAACAACCAATCAGAACCAGGAGGAGGGTCTTAGCGCTGTCAATCAACCTCATTCACTCACTGCTAAATGTGCTAATGGTGGAGAAACAACTTATTGTTACAGGAAAACTGTTTATCTGCTGTCACTGGAAGCTATGCTAACTAGACTGAGCGTTCACAACAGGCTATGCTAGCTGCAGCATAGGGATGAGCAGCCACATGAGATAGTGATTGACAGCGCTAAAACCTGCCTCCTGCCTCTGATTGGTTGTTTCTAGAGAGCACTGGCAGAAGGCAGAGGAAATCATTTTTTCACAAATTATCTCTCATGCCATACTGTCACAACACAATGACAGCTTTAATAAATATGTACAAAACATTTTTTATAAAAGTTACAGACTGCAGCTTTAATTTCACTTAGGAGAGGAGAGGACGGGTCAGGAGGGACGTGGCAAAATAGATCTGTAATTTAAGCTAAGGCAAAACTGGTGTTTTTTGTTTAATCATTTTATTAAGATTGTTTGAATTTCTGTCAGCAACAAATATATTGTTTTTGTTGTGTAATTGTAAAAAGAGCAATTATACAACAATTGCTGTTAGCATCATTCCAGATTCCCTGGACTGATGCTAACTAGGTTGTCATTGGACACAGTGTTGCTCACCTTTATCATCACTGGGACAGGGGTTAAAGGTTACGTTGGTATCGGGGTTAGAGCTGCTGCTGACTGACTCACCTGTTGTCAAGTGGGTTTAAAGGCACAGGGACAATTTAAATATGTGAATATCTTGGTATTTCTTTTCCTTAATTCATTAAATGGTATGGAGGCAAACCGTAGTTTGTAGCTAAGCTAACTATGCTAAATGATTGATAATCTCACACAGTCAACCCACCTCTCTTGGAGAAAAACTGTTACAAATAGACACTAATCTTTTTCTCTCTCTTGTCTTTCTATTTTTTTGAAAACTTGACTTTATTAATTTTCTAGGCAGCATAGTAACTACCAGAGTGTCTTCTACTGACTGCTGCTGAAAACATCAAACAGGAAGGAACCATTGAACGCAGATACGGGGGGAAATCAGTGCAAATATGAATGTGTGCTTTTGGTCTGGGAGGGGTAAAATTTAATTTTTACTACTAAAACAATTTTAAAAAACACAATAACAGTAATTGACAGGGCCCCAATTTTGTTTCTATTTCTGTAAATTTTTTATTTGAATTTTTTTTGTGGGGGGGCCCCTGTGGTCAAGGGCCCGTAGAATTGTCATCACTTTCCCCCCTATACGGCGCCCCTGTGAACAAATTATTTACTTTATTAAACAACATTACATCAAGTTCCACTATAAGGATTATTTTTTATTCTTTGCCATTTTAACAAAATTGTAAAAGATTACTAAGGAACCTCAAAAGGTAAACTTTACTAGCCTAAAGTTTACTTTTAAAGTAAGTCTTAAGTGAATTTAAACAAATTCTATTTTGATATATTTTAAAATATACACAATGTCTTTAAAAGCATATTATTTCATTGGTACACTTGAGCAAATAAATGTTTTGTTCACTTAAAGTATACTTTTATTTAATATATTTCTTAAAAGTGCATTTTGGTACAATTATATTTAAGTGTGTTTAAAGTTATAATGTCAAAATTGGTACAAGCATGCTGTTAGTATACTTTGTATATATTAATGTGTAATACACTTAATACTTAGTATACTTAAGATGTACTTAGAGAAATATAAGTATGTTTGAAATATACAAAAGTGTTTTTTTTCACCTGGCTTCTGAGACGTCCTGGTGGACAGACAAAAGACAAATGATCTAACAGTGTAATAGAAAATTAAATCCTGACTCCTTCACATTTTGAAAAAACATACATTTTGAACATATTGGGGGATTGACTTGCAGCATCTTTACAACATAGTTAAATATGGACATTTTAAAACAGAAGACTGGAGAAAAACAGTCAGCTCTGGTCCTCAACGCATCATTTCTCTTCTAACAGCAGTTTCTCATCAGCTCTTCTCAGTAGAAAAACTACACAGTATGAAAGTTAGCTAAGCTAACAACATTCTAACCAGAGTGGTTTCTTTGGCTCAGTTATTTACCTGGGAAATATTTCTTGGTTGTTTAGAATCTAGATTCTAGCTGCAAAGTCAAAAAGTTCTGCTCATAAAATGAAGTTATTATTTTCTCTCATTCTTATCTGTGAAATGTAATACTAATGGGTCCAGTTTTTACTGTAAAACGATTGAAACAACAAGCACATGAAGTACGGAGTTCCCATCGCTCCCATCGCTCCCATCGCTCCCATCGCTCCCATCGCTCCCATCGCTCCCATCGCTCCCATCGCTCTACTGCCACATTCAAAATGACAGGTTTTGGGTCGGACCTTCTCTCTAGTCTGACTGACAGCAAGCTGCCTGTAGCGCCTCCTACTGGCCAGCTGCTGATAGGAAGGAGACAGGAACCAACATCTGGACCATCACCTTTATTATTGCTACTGGTTCCCACTGGTAGGGAACCAGAGGGGAACCAGTAGGGAATATCTGGTTTTTCCAGATTCAGCTGCAGAACAGGAAATGACATTAAGCCTTCCTGTTTACTGACGATATAAATATTTCTGCATGAAGCCGGTTGCTGTCGGCTGACAGAACCGTCATATTGGTCTCCAAGGCAACAAGCTGTTTTGTAACAATCCTGCTAATTAAGGTGAAAATCTGGATATGAACTACAGAATCTTTTGAAGCTTTCAGGTATTGTGAAGAAGGTTCTGGAAACAAATTCGCCCTCTGCCAGACCAGAACCTCCGACCCAAAGCTTTGCTGACTGATCCCAGGTCTGCTGTCTGTCTTCCAGGTTTTGTGCCACCTGCATAAAAAGATGAAGAACATGTCCAAGAGGTCTGAGCTGTCCAAACGAAAGGTGAACTACTCTTCCTGTAACCCTTCCTTCTCTTCCTCCTTCTCTTCCTCCTTCTCTTCCTCCTTCTCTTCCTCCTTCTCTTCCTCCTTCTCTTCCTCCTTCTCTTCCTCCTCAGGTCAGTGACTCCTCCCAGTGAGAAGAAAAGTTGATGGAAGGAATCAGTTCTTCAGAGTTCTTCTGGGTTTGTCATCTGGGCTAGTGATGAAGATGGGAGAGGAGGAGGCCGGGCTAGTGATGAAGAGGACGCTGATGATGATGAGTTTGTACCGTTAAGACATTTGATCTCAACACCTCTGCAGGGTTCTGGGTCCAAGCCGGTCCGGTTTAGACACAGTGCTACCAGCAGTACCATATCCAGTCAGGTCCTGGTCCAGGTACAGGTTCTGGTTGTGGTTGTGGTCCTGACCCGGCTGGCAGGCGACAGAGAGCAGGCGTCCTGCAGCAGCAGAACCGGGTCGTTTACAGGTTCTGCTGCATGGTGCTGCGGAGGAACAAAGGCTGCTGGGTAAATATTTAGACAGCGTCTAAAAATAGAGGAGGTTCCTCTGGTGGCCTGAAGTCTTGGCACAGAGCTGTGGGCCGGGCCGGGTTCGGTCCGGTTTCTAGAACAACCTGGTTCTGCTTTATGGATCTGCTCAGACTGATAAGAGGTATTATTAAATCTGCTGAGTCACCAGAACAAACACATGACGTCATAAAGCAGATTTATTAAGGAATCCCTTAAGGAGAAATGATGAGCTGCAGGAAACGGCTCTGATCTAGAAATCTGTTGACTCTATGACCAAACCATCACCTCACCGGACCGGCGGACCAGAACAAGACCTTTCACACTGACCATCGGGTTTGCAGGTAGTTGAACTTTCCCACTAACAGAAACCATTTCGTGTCAGAAAGATAAACTGGATCCATCAAGTTTCGGCTTCTGAGTTCAGAGAACCAGAACCAACAAAACAATCAATATATTGGTTCTGTTCACCAACAACGTCTGAGAAACACAGAGAAAGACGGGAAAAGTAGAACAGATGGATGGATGGATGGATGGATGGATGGATGGATTGATGGATGGATAAGTGGTTGGATAATGAAGTGGTTGGATAATGAAGTGGTTGGATGATGGGCGGTTGGATGATGGGCGGTTGGATGATGGGCGGTTGGATGATGAGCGGTTGGATAATGAAGTGGTTGGATAATGAAGTGGTTGGATAATGAAGTGGTTGGATAATGAGTGGTTGGATAATGACGTGGTTGGATGATGAGCGGTTGGATGATGAAGTGGTTGGATAATGAAGTGGTTGGATAAGGAAGTGGTTGGATAATGAGTGGTTGGATGATGAAGTGGTTGGATAATGAGTGGTTGGATGATGAAGTGGTTGGATGATGAGCGGTTGGATAATGACGTGGTTGGATGATGAGCGGTTGGATAATGAAGTGGTTGGATAATGAAGTGGTTGGATAATGGGCGGTTGGATGATGGGCGGTTGGATGATGGGCGGTTGGATGATGAGCGGTTGGATGATGAGCGGTTGGATAATGAAGTGGTTGGATAATGAATGGTTGGATAATGAAGTGGTTGGATAATGAAGTGGTTGGATAATGAGTGGTTGGATGATGAGTGGTTGGATGATGAAGTGGTTGGATAATGAGTGGTTGGATGATGAGTGGTTGGATGATGAGTGGTTGGATGATGGGCGGTCGGATGATGAGTGGTTGGATAATGAAGTGGTTGGATAATGAGCGGTTGGATAATGAAGTGGTTGGATAATGAGTGGTTGGATAATGA
>CAEFZX010003070.1:0-33449 GCA_903066825.1 Alfaro cultratus | reverse complement strand
ATCCCTCCATCCCTCCATCCTCCATCCCTCCATCCCTCCATTCCTCCATCCCTCCCTCCTTCCACCCCAAAAACAAGAAAAGTTTACTCTGATTTAACTTCAGACAACGAGGAAGAAATGTGTCTTTTAATTAAGATGTATGATTCAAGTGTCAATAATGTTTTCCAAATTCAGGATTTTAGTCAAATATTAAATTAAACTTTATTACAAAACTGTGCAGATTGAATATCAAGCACTTTTAAGAAGTTTACACAGAAATGAAGCACTTTCCAAACCTTAAATTTCAAGAATTTTCAAGGATTTAAACAAAAAAACTGCAGCTCTACAATATGCTTTGCTTTAGTTTAACTGCAGCATCTGAATGGAGTCATTGCTCTGATTTACTGCATGACTGGCAGTTCAGTTCAGACTCTAACGCTCAGATATTAATCTTTATTGACTTCTTGTCACCTCAGCAGCAAAAGATGGAGGGAATTAAAGACAACCAGCTGCGCGTCTTTGGTAGAACATCTGAATCATAAGGTGACGAAAGAGGAACCCATGGCGTATGAGGGTAATTAGGATGATTTACAAGCAACAGTACGACGGTTCCCTGCAGGGCAGGGATGGTGTGTGTGTGTGTGTGTGTGTGTGTGTGTGTGTGTGTGGGTGTGTGAGTCTGCATCCTAAAGAACGCTCACTTCATCATTTAATAATTTCACCATCCTCCCTCTAATTTCTGCGACTTCAAATGAAAGAAAAATGCAGCTAATCAGTGAAAGTTTCCTGCACAGATAAAATAATATGGGTCATTAATGATGGAGGAAACTTTTGTTATTGGGGGTTTCATTCCTAAAACTGAAGATAAAGTGCCAACATTTCATCTGCAATTCTATAATTTAACTGGCTTTAGTTTTCCTTGATTAAAACTAGAATAAACTTTCTGTTACTTAGGAACTCGACTAAACACCTTTTAGCTTCAGGACCCTCTCCAAATGTTTTTATGTCTTAACAGTGAAATATATAAAAAAAGGTTTAGAGTCAAGGCTTGACGTTTTCCAGTTTATATTATTTTTGAATGATTCAAAAGGTTAGGTTTACTAACCACGAGTTCGCTTAAAAAGAATCTTAGATAAAAAAATTAGAGGAAGCTAACACTAAATCACGCTCAGATAAAGAAAAATTAACGAAAGCAAACATTAAACCATTAAACACATACACAAATTAGAAGAAGCAACTAAAAGAAGCTTAAGGACTAATTAACTAAACACATGAGAAAATTAGCAGAAGCTAACGCTAAACAATAAACACATAAAAATGTGACATATAGCCGGTACTTTCTACTCAATATTAAAGAATTACTGACTTAAAACCAGCTTTCATATCTTATTTCTAAGTTAGTTTCGTCTTATTTCAAGTGTATAACAATATTTGCACTGAAACTAGACAAGGAATCTCTGCAGATCTGATTGAGATTGATGGTTAGTTATCAAAAAGCAAGTAGAGAAACAGAAACCGATAAACTGCGGCTGCGTTTCTGTTGCAAATGTGAGCAAAACAATGCTAATATTCTGCTAATGTCGAGAAACACAATTCTGCAATTGTAGTGTTTCCATAAAATAAGATTAAGTTTGTTTAAGTGATGAATCATTAAAAAACATGCCGTGCCATCATCCTCCCACCACTTCCTGTTGTCGTCTTCTTCGTGGTTTCCACCAGTAGTAACATCTAGTTGTTAATCATGTGATTCATGTGATGTGAAAAACAAGTCTTCGGTAATAAATTTAAAAACTTCCATTAAGCGAATTCATTTCCTTACTGTCAAATTGCACAATCAAATGATCAACGGAATCGCAGCTTTGATGACCGTCAGTCAGGATTTGATCAACGCTGAAAATATCGACTCGTGATGCATTTGCAGCTTTGCTGAAACTTTGAGTCGTTAAAATAATCTTCACTTCATTTGTCTCAGGAGGAAGTTCTTCAGAAAGCTTCCTCAGACCCGACTTCAACCACGCGATCTGAGAGACGCCCATCAGAGAGACGGAGAAGTCTGAAGTGTTTGGGAGGATTCAGATGAGACGGCAGAGTCGTTCATCATGCAGCGCGGCTGCCAGCTTCAGCAGAAACCATTAACGTCACACTGATTATTACAATTAAATGCTAAAACACAGTTCAGTCCGCAGCTGTCAAGCCGAGATTTATGATCGTCTGATAATGAAAGCGTGGCTGAGAACAGATAAGAGATGAAGGTTCTACCTGGGTCTGGTTGTCCTCCAGGACTTTCTCCAGCTCGGCCTTGGCAGCTGCAGACTCCTGGTGGTGGGTCTGCCGCAGGTGTTCGATGGCCGAGGCGTGGATGTGGTTCAGCTCCGATCGCAGAGAGGCTGCAGGACGACAACAAGGAAGAATTTATCTTTCAAGAGGAAAAAAGAGGCTGAACATGAAGGAGCTTGTTAGAAAGCTCTAGAAAGACAAACACCTAACTTGGCACAGGAACTTGCTTTTTGAAAAAATCGTCCAGATGGCCACGATTTTTTAAAATGGTCATCAAGGAAAATGTATTTTTTCACTAAATTTGTCAATATTTTTCCCAGATGAATACTTTTGCCATTAAGTCATACATGACTGGACACACAGAGAACATATTTACTGATATATATTTTTTATTTTTTATGATGGTTAGCATGGTTGTCATGAAAAATAAATTTTTGGACAAAAATCTTGAATTAATGTGTCTGGAGTCAAACAATAGCCAACACATTTTGAATTATAGAAATCATTTATATTTTCTTGATCTTGTGTTTACTTTTCCATTGGGCATTTTTCAAAATGGCCACCATGGTTGTAATGGAGGAAATATGTTAGCACTAAAATTAGCAGTTGCCATTGGTAATCGAAACATTAGGTTCACTCACCACTAGTTTGTTAAATCTTAGCTCTGCTAATGCTAGGCACATACAAAAATTTGAAGAAACTAATGCTAAGCTGCTAAACACATAAAAAATTTAGCAGAAGCTAACAATAAAATGCTAAATACATAAAAAATTAGCAGAGGCTAACACTGAACCACAAACACATACAAAAAGTTGCAGAAACTAACCCTAATCCACAAAACAGATGAGAAAAATTAACAGAGGATAATAAAAAACACATACAAATGTTCGAGGAAGCTATGGCTAAACTTCTAAACACGTTAAAACAATTAGCAAAAGCTAACACTAAAACACTAGACATATAAAAAATTGGCAGCCGCTAAAGGTAATCCGCCAAGCATGCAAAAATTTGTGGAAGCTAATTCTAAACCATTAAACAGATTTTAAAAATTAACTGAAGCTAACACTAAACCGCTAAACATAAAAAATTAGCAGAAGCTAACGCTAACCAATAAGATAACTGACTCTCAGTCTATCACATATATTCAACGCCTTCCGACTGGTACGAGACTCACACACCAGTAGCATTTTATTACAATAATTAGTTCAAAAGCTTCAAAAAATGTCGGCCATGTTGAAAAATGGCTGCCATCCTCTAGAAACACTTGAAAGATTTGTACAGGAGCCAAACTCTGAACAAAGAGGAGAGCATCTGCTTCCTTTAGCAGATTTAATCCTCACTTCAAACATCTGTTATTGCAAACAGAGCAAAAGAAAGAGGAAACGTTTCCAGCTTTTCTTTCAACAGACTGAATTTCTCTGTAGTGAATAATGTCTGAAAACACATAACTCTGAGTGGGGAAGAGTATGAAAATTGGTGGAGGAAGTCATAATGAGAAAAGGAGGGTAATAAAAGGATGTCAAGAAGCAGGAAGAGAGAGACGGATGGAAGGAGCTCTGCAGTGTCAGGACCGAGACATGAAGGTTAATGGAGGAACATTTATCTCACTCTGCCGCGCGGCGCTAGCACCATAAACTGAGTGCTCCTCATATATTAATACGCCTCAGATATATTTAGCCCAGATTTAACTCCTCTGGCTTTTATTTTATCCAATTTCTCATATATGTTTGAATATTTTTAGACACTGACCCAAATTGTGTTGTTTTACTAAACTAACCTTTAACTTGTCATTTAAGGAAAGTTTTGCTAAATTACTAAACTTTTTAGCATAACTTATGTAATGAATTTAAGACATGTTAAGGCCTTAATTAAGACTTTTTAAGGATGCATGGACACCGTGATTAACACGTGTTGCTAGGATTGTCACGATAAGGTTTGCTGAACAATAAATTGTCCCATAAGTTATTGCGATAAACGATAATATTGTTTTCAATAATGGTAATGGCATAATAAATCAAGAAAACCTTCTCAAAGATCAACAAATGTTAAAGCTTGTACTTGGAAGACATTTTAAATATCCAAAATAAATAAACAAAACTATAGAAACAACAAATAAAATTAATTAAGAAATCTCTGTACATAAAATTATTCTAAAAAAAAAAAGAAAAAAAAAGAAGAAGCTAGTTGAGACCAAAGTACCAAACTGAAGATCTTAATCATCCTGGTTTTGGTAGAAAAAGAGAAAAATGATAAATTATGCAAATGGAAATTGTGGAACTTGTTTTAATTTTTCATTCGATGAACTGATTTATTGCAACAGGCCTACATTTACTGCAAACTGAGATGACTGACAGCTGCCTCATATGGGTAAGACACTGACTGCTTCTTACTGCTCCACACAATCCCATTTAAGTGAATCTTCAATGTGAAACTTTCCAAACGATGTCTGCCTGTATTTGAATAATCTGGGTGTAATATCTGTCCAATTTGAAAAGTAAAATAAAACGTCTGCCGGTTTTATTAGCTTCCATGCTAAAAGCTGTTGATGAGAGGAAATATGAATCTGAGTTCAGATGCAGGGAATCCTCACCCAGCATGGCTTTCCCCTCGTCCTCCAGCTCGAAGCGGAGAGTCTGCAGCTCCTGTTCTGACTGCTGTTTGAGCGTCTCGATGCTCTGCCGGTGGGCCTCCCTGAGCGACTGCAGCTCTGCGTGGTGATGATGGCGCAGACGCTCCTCCAGCTCCTGATGGAGGCACGGAGGAAGGAAAATGTGAGTAAAACGAGAAAAGACGATGCACTAAAAGGCCAAAGGGTTTGGTTTGAAAGTTCATGTTAAAGAGAACGACAACAACAAATTATGTTCTGAGAAGGTCAATAAACGATGGATGATTAGAAAATACAAAACCAACACTGGTTACAGAAAACTGAAGCTTTTAATTTTCAAGCAGGTTAATGTTCCTGTATGACGAATGAATGTATGACGACGTATTAGGGTGACTGTAGGTAGAAAAAAAACAAAAAAAGAACTGACTGTGGTAAAAAAAAATAAATAAATAATCTGAAAATTTGATCTAGAAAAAAAAAGGACATTTCTGAGTTTCAAAAGTAAAAAATGTTCAACTTTTGGAAATTTTCTTAGATTCAGAAATAAAAATATGAACTTTTTGGTGGAAATTTTGTCAGATTTTTCTCCATCAATGTACAACAAATATAAAACAAAAAATGTAAAAATAAAAAGAAAAAGAAAAAAGGATTCAAAATGTAAATCAGAGTTTGTATGAAGAAAAATATTTTTTCCTTTATCTCAGCCAGCTCCAATTCAAGATAATACACATTTAATTAAGAATAACAAACAAAAACATCTAGACTTGGTCTTAATAAACACAATAAGAAAACTTTATGACCTGAGATCAAGTCATAAAGTCAACCTGAACTCAAATTCAATGAGTGCATTGGGGGAAAATAATTAGATTTTAATACTAGTAACTAATGATTATTTAGTCAGTAAGTAACATATTTCACTAAATTGAGATGAGTGATTAAATAAGAGTTCACTTCTTCCTACTCCTTTCCAAATAGAAAACTAGAAGTTCTTGGTTCTGTAAGGATGTTTTCTCTTGCTTTTAAAAACCTGTTAGAAATAATTAAACAAATCAACAAATCTCCAAAAACCAGAAATTTGATTAATCAAACCCAGCTTTTTCTTGAATTGGAGTTGTGAGCCGGACAAAATCAATCCAGGGTCCGCAAATGGCCCCCGGGCCTCCCTTTGGACACCCTGCCTTAGCCTTTAGCGTCGCGTTTTTCAGGTTCTGCTAATCCCCTTTGTCCTGAAGCGACCAGCGATGGAGGAATGAGAAAGTGAGTTTTAAAACCCACTAATCTGCCTCGGTCTTCGCCACAGATCAGTGGTGCTTTTGTTAAAATGGCGGCTCCATCCCTTTAATTAAAGGCAGCGCATTAATCTTTACTAAACGCAGCGAATCCCATAATTACCATCTGACTGAAATGCTGCTGCTGCGTTCACTTCCTCCGACTCTCTTCTCTTAATGGACCGTCGATATTTTTCATCAACAACATGGAGGAACATGAGCTGACCTTAGTCCTGACCCCTGGAGCTGCAGGAAGTGATGCGTGAGGGCGGCGTAGCTGAATTTTAACGTCCGAGCTTCCCTGAAGGCAACACAGGGACTCGGCAGTGAAATGATTTCTGATCCAGGATCAGAGAAACGGATCCAGATGAAGAATCGGACACGATTTTCCAAAAACATGGAGAAATTTTACAAATAATAAAAAAATAAATAAGAATAAAATGATACAGAAGACGATGCAAACATATTTTCATGTTGATTAAATTAAGATTTTATCAGTTATTAATTATTATATAACGTTTCTGCAGCGTTTATGTAAATTGTGTTATAGATTCAGACGCAACTTTAAGGAAGGAAGGAAGGAAAGGAGGAAGGGATGAAGGAAGGAAAGAATGAAAGAAAAAAGGAAGGCTTGGCAAACTAAAGGAAAGAAGGAAGGAAAGAAGAAAAAGAGGGATGAAAAACTGAAAGAAAAAAGTAAAAAGGAAAAGAAAGAAGAATAAAAGAAGGACACAAAAATAACAAAAAGAAAGGAAGGAGATAAGGAAAGAAGGATAGAAGGACAGATGGAAAAAGGAAATAAATAAAGGATGGACAAACTGGAAAGAAAGAAGGAGCAAAGGAAGAAAGTGAGAAGACAAGGAAGGAATGAAATAATGAAAGGATGGACAAACTGAAAGAAGGAATTAAGGAGGGAAAGAGAGAAGGAAGGAACAAAGGAGGAAGAAGTAAAGAAAGGAAAAAAGGGCAAACAAGAGGAAGGAGAGAAGGAAGGATATCCAGAAAGAGACTCAGTCACTGCTTGTCGTTTTGTTGATGGAGAGAATCAGAGAGTTTAGCAGCAGCATCGTGAAGAATCATTTCATAAGATGAAGAATCATTTTATAAGATGAAGAATCATTTCATAAGATGAAGAATCATTTTGGTAGAAACTGAAGTTTGCTCTCATTTCTCTTCAGACAGAAAAGAACGCCGATGTCACTTTTCACCCGCCGTATGTAAACTTCTGGCTTGCACTGCGAGTCACCCTGAAACTTCCTGAACTTGCAGCCATTTTTATTTGGAAACTTTCTGTTTTGTGCCGTAATAAAATCAACCTGCGCTGCGAAAAGAACACTTATCACCATGAACGCAACGCGGAGGCAAAACGAAGTGAAACAAAAGAAGATAAACTGCCAGCCGCTCCTCGCCGCTTCTATTTGTAGCTTTTTGTATCGGCGGGAACTAAATCTGGTTATGTGAACGTGTGCGCGCTCGTGTTGCAGGGATTTGGAGCTACTTTATTACTCCCTGGATATGACTTCCTGTGAACTGTGAAGAGATAACACCAGGCGCCACCATCCAGCCTAACACGCATAAAACACACATTCACAAATCATCCTTCAAATGGATCCACTCAGGATAATTGAGTTTGCTTTCCCCGGCGCTGCAGACAGAAATATAAACAGCGCCTCGATATAAAAGCCCTCAGTAAAGCTTTTAACTCCCAGTTTCTCTGCTTATTAACTAAGACTGCAGCAGGAGGAAAGATGCTTCAGATGATTTTGTCGTTACACAGAAAGTTTCCTCTTAATGCCATCAGAATGTTTCTGATAAAATAATTTATTTATGTCATTCAAGGATCTTCAAAGAGCCGTGTTTCCATTGATTGTATAAGTGAGCAATTTGATGTTTAGAAAATAAATTTGTTTAACGGAAACATAGGAATTTTCAGCCATATTGAAATTGATTTATTTGGCAAAACTGCAATGGAAGAACTTTTTTTGCATCACACAAGTCACATGATCAACAACTGGATGTTACTACTGGTAGAAACCGCAAAGAAGAAAACAGGAAGTAGTGAGAGGAAGTTTTTTAATGACTTATCACCTGAACAAGTTTATGAACGCGTGATGTTAATTGTGTTTTTTATTTAATGAAAACACAACAACATTGAAATTGTATCTTTTTATCATTAGCAGAATATTCACAAAGTTTTGAGCACATTTGTTATGGAAAAGCAGCTGCTGTGGACATTCTCCAGTAGCAGTCAGTCTTACAATTAATCTGAAGAGGCCTCTGACTGAAGGCTGTAGCCATATTTGTAAATTCAGTAATCTGACCTCGTTTTTCATCAATATGTTACTATTTCCAAACCAGTAATCAAATTAAAGCTGCAGTATGTAACTTTCATTAAAAAATACATATTTTACATATTTATTAAAATGATCAAAGCCTCTTTTTCAACTCCTCTGGGATTTGGGGTCAGAGTTCAGGTAGTGTTTCAGCTATGAGATGCTCATCATCTGTTCCCAATTGTTAACAAAAAAATAAATGTTAGGATTCACCACAAATAATTGATTAATCCTTAACTGGACTATTCAGACTCTAAAGAAGGCCAATTGATAAAAAATAATACATTGTTTTTTTTAGCAATATAAAAACAATATATAAGTAATTAGGCCAAATCTTTACAAAAATATAAACATTTTGCAGTTGAGATAAAAACACTTTTGTCTGTAAATGTATTTTAGCCAAAACTCAACGGTCAGTTTTAGCTTCGCCTGATTCAGATTAACTAAAGTTATGCTATGTTGCTGCATTTCAGCCAATAAAATGTTTGTTTTCTTAAAATATTTGTTAATTTGCCTTTTTAATGTATTACTTATATTGTAAGTTACACGGAAAATATGCAGATTTTGCTTATTGTTTGTCTGATTAATCGATTAATCGTCAAAAATAAAATAATCTTTAGTTCTACAATAAGTACTTTTCTTTTTACCACAGTTAAGAATCATAACATCTGTTCAAAAGTAAAAAAGTAAAAGGGAGAATCCTTTTAGCTGCATAGCATCCAGAAAAATAAAACAAAATACAAAAAGAACAAATCAGAAGTAATGAAACGGAGCTACTTCAACATGCTGCCGCAAATCAGAGTTAACAGTGAGTTTACAGAAGAATATTAAAAACTGAGCTGCATCACTCAATTGCTCTTCCTTGTTCAAATTTATAGTCAAATAGTTGGCAGCAACACATGTGAGGACGAGGTTCTCTGACCCGCAGCTTTCAGACAATTACAGCATCCGAGAGGAGAATGGGGATTTAAAACCGAGATGTATGGCTGATCCAAATCGACCTTGACTGAAACGGAGGGATTAGCGCTGAGCGACGACTCATTGGCACGTTGAGGAGTGCAAGCTTTGTTTTGGAGCGTGCATATTTCCACATTAAGCAGAGGAGAGGCAGCGGTGTCAGAGAGAGTGAGGCGCGGCGGCGATGAGTCACTGCCGCTCTAACCTTGACTCTGACAAGACGGAGCTGAATTGAAATGTCAAGCAGCTGGGCTTGTTCTGAAGAGCTGCTTCCACCGCCACACAAAACGGTCAAACTCATCGGTTTTTAAAAGAAAGAAAAGATTTGCACATGAGTTGGTTGGCAATTCTGTCTTGCAAAGTATTTGGACCCTTTGAAACAGCAAAGCAGTGCAAAATTGTGAAAGAAAACATTCTGGTGCAAATACACTTAAAATAAGACAAAACTAGAAATAACTTTTCAGCAAAATATAGGAGCTTATAAGTCAATAAAAAGGTATTTTTTTCACTTTCAGACTATTTCACAGTCTTGTTATGTGTGAAGAAACCTTTTACTTTTCATCAATATTAAGGAATTATTGATTTAAAGGGGCAGTATTATGTAAAATCAGCTTTTTTAAAAGCTTTACATTATGTTTTTATGTTAATCCCTCATCAAAAACCTAACTGGAGTGACCTTTAATCTCCATTTCAACCATTCAGCTCTGCAAAACACCTGGGCGGACATAGCTCCGCCTTCAGGGCACAGCTCCTCCCCCACTCAGCTCCTTCAGACTAGCCGGCAGCAATTAGCAAACACCTGGTGAGCTCATCATAGGAGCTGCGTCTCAGTGAAAAGCAGTGAAAATGTTGTTAAACAGAGGAGCCATGCTGTGAGAACTTTTAAAGAGACAGGTACAATTTCTAGGCTTTAAATCAGGAAGTAAAATTTATTTTAAATCATATTTGAGATATAAAGCGCTTTTATAGAAACTGAAGGTAGTAACATGGTTGTACTATGAAATGACACTATGTGTCTGGATATCAGAATACTTCCTCTTTAAAACAAGCTCCTAATTGTTACATTAAGTTAGTTTTGTATTATTTAAAGTGTTCTAAGATATTTGCTCTAGAAACAAAAGTACTTGAGATTTTGTACTTTTTCAGTGCAGATTCACACAGAATTACTGACTTTTGAAGGAAACTGTCTTCATTGGATTTTTAAAAATATTTTTTTATTTATACAAAAATAAAATAAAATAAAATCATCCTCCATTAATTAGGAAACTAAATACTTTTTCCCCCAGCATGGCTCTGTTATTATGAAATCCACTTTGCCGTCTCAGACATTAACTCCACTGACCTGAAATAACACAGCTGAGCCTGCAGGCAGCAAACAAGATGATTTTATGAAAACTTACTGCTGCAGCATTGTTTGTGTTCCCCTGACCCTGTTTCCAGATAATCTGAGTCATGAACCAAAGCTGAGAGGCAACCAAACCTACAGCCTGCAGGAAAAGATTCTTTTATGGGCTAAGAAAACAGAAGAGCTCCCAAATGTATTAATAGTAACATCATGGAGAACTCCATTAGGCTTTTCTCTCAACAAAACTCAACAAATACATGTTTTACTACAATCCCTGCAGTGAATCACATTTGATACATACAAAACAAGCAGCAGAAGTGCATTGTGATTTATATCTAAACTACTAAACTGCACACAGTATTTTCAAATTTATTGCTATTTACTGAACAAAGAGTGGAGAAAACAGCAAAACAATTAATCTGGAGGGATTTAAACATTAACTGGAATTTATCGTGACAACGATAAATCAAAATTCTTATTGTGAAAACAAACTTACCACGATAAATGATACATTCTTTTGTCTTTCCAAGTATTTGTGTGTACTTTCTATTGCAAATATCTCCGTTCATCTGAAATAAGACAAAACTAACTTACAGGTAAGAAATAATAGATTGCGTTAAGTAAAAAATTATTTTGATGAAAAAGTTCTAGTTCCATTGCAGAGTTGGGTAGTAACTACCGTAGTTACATTTACCGTAGTTACATTTACTTGAGCAACTTTTTTGAAGAACTTAGTTTTAGGAGTATATTTACTACGATGTACTTTTTACTTGAGTAATTTTATTATCACCAAAAATTCCCCAGACAGACACACAGTTTCATATGTTTTAAATTGGAATAATTTTCTTTTTCCTGATTTTGTTATTTTTTGTTACTTATATGAATTATTGTCATTTTCGTCTTAAAAAACAAACAAAACTTAACTTTATGTTTGGTCAGTCAGATTATGTAATTTTTAAGTATCGAGTGATAATTTGACCAGTTACTCAGTAGTTTAGTAGACTTTTTAACAAATATTTTTACTCTCGAGTAATTTCTTGAACGTCTACTTTTTACTTTTACTAGAGTAAAAGTACATTGAAGTGATGCTACTCTTACTGGAGTTTAATGTCTGGGGTGTTTGCTAACGGCTCTACACACCTCTGTTCCACTGGCAGATTATTTCACATGGGAAAATCTCTTGCTATAAGCGAAATAATCTGCCAGTTTCAGCAACAATAAAGAATTATTGAATTAAAACAAGCTGCTATATTAAACAGCTTTGGAAAAAATTAAGAGAACACTTAAAGTTATCACTTTCTCTGATTTTACTCTTTATGGGTTTATGTTTGAGTAAAATGAACATTGTTCTTTTATTCTATGAACTACTAACATGTCTACAAGCAAAAATTTGGTATTTATTTGCAGAAAATGCAAAATGGTCAAAATAATGAAAAAGGTGCAGTTCTTCCAGAGCTCAAATAATGCAAAGAGAACAAATTCATATTCATTCAGAAACAACAGTACTAATGTTTTAACTCGGTTCAGAAATCAGTATTTGGTGGAATAACCAGGAGGTTTTCAACAGAGTTCAGTGCAGTGGGCTCTTCATTTTCCCAGAGCTGGATATGTAAGTTAGTTTTATCTAATTTCAAGCGTACAAAACAAGATTTAGTGTTTTGTAGAGATAAATGGTGCATTCTGGTTCTGGTAGTTGCTAGCAGATAAGTGTGAAAACATCTTGAACATCTTAATGATACCTAAAGCATCGATTTACAGAGGTAGGATTAATTTGAGATTGTATTGTTTGTGCGTGTTTCGCCCTTCACCGACCTTCAGGTCGCGCTGCCTGGCATGCTCCATGTCCTGCATGGCGCAGCGATGGGCTTCCTGCAGACGCTGCTGCCGCCTCTGATGCTCCGTCTGCAGCTCGTCCAGCTGCGTGCGCAGGTGCTCCCTCTCCTGGCTGAACTGGTGCTGCAGCTGCTGCAGCGAGGACTGCGACTGCGACAGCTGCATCTCCAGACTCTGCTTCAGCAGAGATATCTGCACAGAAACCAGACAACGTTAAACACCAAACAGAACAAAGGGTTTTTAAATCGAACGGGTTTAGTCCATCGGTGTACGTTTGGTTCATCCTGCAGGATAATAGAAGCAGAAGAAGAGACAATCAGTTTGTTTAGAACTAATTTTTTAATCCCAAAGCTTGAAGCAGAAGAGCTTTTAGCTTTATGCTAATAACTTTGAGTTCACGGCAGAACATAATAAACTATGAAAGGCTCGCTGAAACCCATTATTGGTAGGAAGGAAGGAGTGTGACTCAGTAGATTAGTCTGTCTAGACAGATTGCAGAAGCACAGTGAATACATCATTGTCTAATGATAAACCTCACCTTGTAGAAGCTGCTAACATAAACGGCTGTGAAGGCAGAAAAGCTCATTCAAAAAGATAAAAGTAGCTTTTTTTTTTAGCAAAATATGCTCTGCATAACAGACGTTATTGCGATAAACAATAATTTTGAGTTTTGAGACCATTTTCAGGTAAAAAAAAAAAATCTAAATTATTAATAAACTTTAATCCTGGTGAACATTTAACGCTGGAACTGGAAGAGATGTTAAATATCCAAAACAAAGAAACAAAACAAGAAATAAAATTAATTATGAAGTCTCTGTAAATAAAACTTTCCTTCAAAAACAGAGCTTGTCCAGACTTTTATCATCCAGAAAAAGAGATGAAAGAAAATGAGAGAAAATCGATTTATTGGTTATTGCAACAGGCCCAGTTTGTGTGAAACTCCCAGACGCAATGTGAAGTTAGTAACATGTATTAAAAGCATAAAAGGTCTCATGTTAACCATGCAAGATGCTAATCTGCATGTGTGTATTTAGGTTGAGTTACTAAGTTTGGTTTCACAGAGCAGCGATAATGACTGTGTTGAAATTAAACTCAACAAAAACAGCAGCTCACAGGGGAATGCTTAAATTTTATTAACCCGTGTAATTAATTCATTTTTAATTTGCTGCTCTGCGTTCGTTAAGCTTTCCTTTTAAGTCTCCTTCTAAAAATGTTGCAAGCTTTTACCCACAACAAAACTAGATTTCATGAGGTGAAATCTGTGATCTTTGCTTTCAGTCACAGGATAAAAGTAAGTACACCCCATCCGTTTCCTCAGATCGGCTACAGGAAGCATCACTGAGCTGAAGAGCATCATCATTCACAACATGCTAGCTAACACGAGCTTCTCCAGGTCATTTACTGTTTCCTATCATGTTGTGCTAGAAAACAGCTCAATATGTTTTACAGCATGTAACTTTTATAAAAAAATATGTTTTTGTTTTTTGCATATTTGTTGAAACTATCTCTATGTTGAAACAGTTCAGTATGAGACGGATGATCTGTGAAAAGAAATTTATCTCATCTGCCTTCTCCCAGTGCTGACTAGAAACAACCAATCAGAGAAAGGAGGCGGGTCCTAGTGCCGTCAATCACTCCCACTTTGCTCTTTGCTACGCTGAAGCTAGCATAGCATGCTGTGAATGATAACGCTAGTTAGCATGGCCACCAATGACAGTTTTCCAGTAATGGTAAGTTGCTTCTCAACAATAGCACATTTAGCGCTAAGCCCCTCCTCCTCGCTCTGATTGGTTGTTTTTGGTTGGGAACCGTACATTTCTTTAGACAGAGCTAGCAGCTCAGCTAGGAGGAGGAGGAGACTCTTTTTTTTCAGATTATCTGTCTCATAACAAACTGAAACAACATGATGACAGTTTAAATAAATATGTAAAAACGTCTTAATTATAAAAGTTATACTGCAGCTTTAGTAAACAGCTCTTCCAGCTGGATAAGAATCTTCTAGTTCTGTGAAATAATTATCTTGAAAGAAAAATGGGCCATCGTGGGTCATCCTTCTCCATGGCGTCACCCGTCAACTGAATCTGAATTATTGTGGTCCAGCTTTATAAATAACACTTGATAAACAAAACAAGAAAATGTAGCTCAGTTTCTCTTCCACCAACTTTTCAGAAAGTTAAAAAATAACCTCCAGCTCTCCATGTTTGCACTTTTACATTTTTCAGCCTCTGGTAAGGCACAGACCCACCAGTGGTTCGCTACGTCAGATTTTATTTTGCTAATGTGTTTGCGCATTAACTCTTTTTCAGAAAAGCCAAAAACGACCAGAAGTGAGTGTAAAAACTTTTTAGCAAAATTGAGAAAGTTTTAAGAATTTTGTTGTTCTTGCTCCGATACGGCAAAGTTACATCCTGCAGCTTTAAAGATTAATAATAAAAAGGACTGAATGTTTACTGGGGTGTACTAAGTTTTATTTTTATAACACTTTGCTGTTTTATAGTTCAGCTCTCTGAGGCATTAGCTGAGCTTCCAAGGCTAACTTGCTCAATTTGCTAACAGAGAATCTTCTTCTTCCAAACGCCACATCAGCTCCTGCATCAAAGCGCCGCTGACATCACTTCCATCTGTTAAAATACAGGTCATTAGATTTTCTAAACGCATCCCGCCTGTCAGAGCGCATCCATCTCGAAGATGAAAGCTGCTGCGGTTTGGCATCAGATTGGATAAATACAGTTTAGCTGCCTGTGTAGCAGCAGGACGATGTGCCGCCGTCGCCTGACGCAGGAACAAACTTCCAGTGCGACGGCGACCACAGAGCAGCTTCGCCGCGCCGCCTTAATATTACAAAGCAATGATTAGGAGTCTGTGTTACACAGAGCCGAGTCAGTCAGTCAGTCGCTGCTCTTCTTGTTGTTCTTTTCTTTTCTTCCAGCCTATTGATTTTCTCACTGCTGCTTTCATTACATTCAGTAAAAAAAAAAAAAATCAAGTATTTCATGTAAAAAATAAAACCACAGGTTATAGGATGAGGATCATCTGTTCTTCAGATCAAAACCTGCAACAAATAAATTAAATTAAAACGAGCTCAATAATTTCTATTTGGATGATTTATCATTTTTCTCTTTCTACCAAAAACTGGATGAGAAAAGCTTTTTGAATCTGTTGCTTTGGCCTCAACTAAACCTTCTTAGAAAAACTATTTTGTTTACAGAAACTTTATAATTAATTTTATTTCTTTTTTTAAAATTATTTATTTTGGAGTCTTAAAATGTTAGCATTATTTTTATTTGAATTTGTCATATTCTTAACAACAGCGGAGACACAATGCTCATTTATATAGCACAGGTTTGTTTGGGTTCCAATGATGGATTCACATTTGTAAATGAATAAACATATTATTCTCACATTTAGGTCAAAAACAAATGACCAAACTGTTAAACCAAAATATCTTAAGAAAACAGAAATGCTCCCAGACAGGTACAACAGAAACCAATCACATTTTCTTTAATTTACCAGTATCACACAAATCTTACATTTAATTTTCTTCATCTTAGAGTTTTGCAAATTTAACAAATGAATAAAATGAAAAACAAACCTCCTCAAATTTTTCTTGCTTCTGATTCTGTATGCATGTTGTTCTTTCCGGGGGAAAAGTTGCTAAATTTTGTCCAATCCAAAATAACTATTTGTTCTTTTTTAAATGTTAATTTGAATTTACAGTTTATTGATCTTTGGGAACATGTTCTTCCATTATTATTATGACATTACTGTTATATATTAGTTGAAAATGGTCTCAAAATAACAATATTATCATTTATCGCAATAATTTCTGGGACAATCACTTCTTTCTGTCTTCAAAAATGAATTTGTTGTGATTTTTAAATTCCTGACATTCAGTCAGTATTTCTCCTGCTTTCTGAGAATGTAAATAAGATGAGGAAGACTTGGAAGAAGGTCAGTCACGATGTACAAGTCGCACCTGTTCCAGCAGGTCGTCCACTTTCCTCTGCCAGCTCTCCCTGGCGCTGTTCTGCTCCTGCTCCTTGCTCTGCGCCAGCTGAGCCAGAGCCGCAGTCTTCTCCTCCTCATGCTCCTCTCTCAGCTCCTCGCGAAGCTTCTTGCACTCCTGCCTGTAAAAACAAGAGAAAAAGAAAAAGTGACTCAGAAACAGGTAAACAGTTTGTTTAAAAAAGGAGGGAAATAAAACTTTAAAAACTTAAGACCAAATGTAGACCTGTAGCCTGAACATTTTTACATTTTGTGAAGAAGGAAGTTGCGCTCTGTGTTCTCTTCAGAGGTTTTCATGTTGTTCTCCTCTATGGTTCTTGGTGCAGTGCCCCCAGAGGCGAGGAGGGGAACAGATTTTTCCATTAGCTTGGATTGTTTGACATGGTGTGAAAGCAAACCGCTCCAGTAATGTAGAAAATGTTGCAATTTTGGTCCCGAATCAAACTGAATCTACCAGAGTATCAGGTAGAAACCCCCCCCTGGATTGGGTTTATGTGTGGATATTTCCCCCTGCTAAGTGATGTAGAGGATTTCTTTTGATGAGACTTTGAAAGATCTTTTTTGTATATATGACAGTATAAATTAACCTATGGTGGCCAGAAAACAGAGAATGACTCAACAGGATTATGATCCAAAACATCAACAGAAAAACTAAACGGCGAGAGGTTCTGGTAAACTTGGTTCTATTGCAATATTTGTTATATTTTCAGCCTCTGTGGTTCTTTTTCACGCTGCACTGTGAAAAGAATCAAACATTTGAAAAGCTTGTTCCACTCAACGCCTGTAGGGGCGCTGCACCAAGAACAACTGAAGGAAACTACACAAAAACCTCCTTCTTCACGAAATGTAAACAAAAATGGAGAAGCAACAGATATTAATGGTCGTAGGATTTCACTTTTGTCTTTGGTAAAAAACACAATCCATTTCTCCTGCTATCACCAGGCTAAACCATTTGCTCTGGGTGTATTTACCCAGAATGCCCTGTGCTGTAGTCCACTTCCTGCTTTTGGAGGGATTCACATATGAATTCAAAACACAAAAAGAGTTCACTTCACCCGAACAAAGACTGATGTTTGGTTTGGTGGTGGTTTTTGGTCTGCATCAGAGTTTGATTAGCATTCACACCCTCCCAAATGAACCAGACTTTCTAGAAAAACTGCAGTTTGATTAAAGCGAACGCACCCTGAAAGCCACAGGATAGCAGATCTCGAGGACTGGACTTGGGCATCCCTGATCTAGAATGACTGCAGAAAGAGGAATGATCAAACATCCTTCTTTATCTTTAGTCTCACTTTGGCTAGAGAGAGCTGAGCAAAGGTATCCTTGGTTTCCTTGAATCAGTTTTTGTCTTCTGTCTGCATAGAAGGATATATAACGGTCACAATCACGTTAACACTCACCCAGAAGTTTGCTACTAAGGCAAAAGTGCTCCAGAGAGCTGAATGTCCCCCTAACGGCAGCAATAAATTGTCTTGTGCTGCTAGACCCCAACACGGCTTTTAGTGGGTGGCCATCTCTCCTTAACGCTGCTGCTCCCACCTCCGCGCCTCGCCTCCTAGATGAATGTGTGTGTCTGCACGCTGTCAATGTAATAGCTGAGTGGGAGTTGAAATGGCATCTGTTAAATGGAGTATCCAGAAGGCAAGCGTGTTTTTTTATTTTTTGTCACTCAGAGCTAGAAAGTGTCAGACTGAAAGCAGGAGCTCACAAAAATGAACCCATCTCCTGAAAAACGTGCACTTGTGAGAATCCAGGCGTCCTGAAGCTGCAGATCAGACGGCCATGATGCTTTTTATTTGGACTAAAGCACAGAGAAAATATAAATTTTTTCACTACACACAGGGAATTAAAGCTTGGACCATCAGAACCGGCATCCCTCAGGGCTGACTTCTCACCCCACTCTTCTTCCCTCTGTACTAATGACTGACCAGTCAGTGAAACTCCAGGAATTTGCAGATGGTGCTGCTGTGATTGCTTGGCGCTAGAGAGACAGTTTCTTCCCCCATGATCAGTCAAAGAACCAGGACCAATAACATAAAAAACATAAGTGAAATTCAATTAAAATGTGACCAAAGTACAAAGAAAACCTACAGAAACCGTGGAGAATTGATGACCAAAGGATACTTTTTCAAATATTCCATGGAGACTCTTAATTTTTAAAGAAGTGAACGTTTTTAGTGACAATGAAAAGTGGTGTTCTTTGAAACACATCTCTGTCCATTCTCTCAACAAAATGTTAACTACTGAGTATCTATTTCTATACATCTAAAACATATTTACACTCCAGTCGCAGCATTTTGAAACTTTAAAAGAGGAGAAACACATCGCCACAAAGATTTTCAAATGTCTGCAGCCGGGGATTATTGAGCTGCAGATGATAAAGAAGGTGATTAAATATTAGTTGATATTCAGCTTCATAGTCTCAATGTTTAGCTGCAAACAACTGTACACAAAACCTCTACCCCAAAATTCAAACCCAAGAAAATATCAGATGTTCCTGAAGGAGAAATCCCTTCAAAGAAAAGACCATTTGAGTCGAATTCTCACATTTGACAGAGAAAAAAACCTTTAAAGCTACCCATAAATTTGCTAATTTCACAAAAGGCATATTAAAAAAAGCTGACTTTTTATTTATTAGTATTATTTTCATGCGTATAAATGGTCAATGTTATTAGCAGTTATTATAAGACGAGAAATGCATAAGGTGAATCTGCTGAAGATCAATGCAACCAATCAAATTAACAGTTTCTTCTTCGTTGGTGCAAGAATCCAGCAATATATATAACAATATATAAACAAATATTTAACTGTTAGCTCAAACATAAACCCTGGAAAGTGATTAATTTATCCAGCTAATTCACATAAAAATTAAATGTATTATTTTCTTTTCAACAAAATCATCAAAAAGGTGTCAGATCTACATACGCAGCGATAAAACAACTTTATGTTTTTAAATGACTTTTTATTGCTTTCTGTTGCAATAAAGTGCGAGCATCACCAGATGATCCACAGTGCTTGGTAATCTGAGAATCATTCGTCTTTCCATTTTCAATTTACGACCAAAAGACAAAAAATGAAAAAGCGTAAGTGGAGTTTTCTTTTATTTCTTTTTGAATTGGATACAAAAAACCCTGAAAAAGATCTTGTTTTCCATATTTCTTATTTGTCTCAGACTAAAAATGCTCAGAGATTCTTCGCTCTACAGAGTCTGAAGAGAGAAAGACATTCATCACCAGAGAGTGTTTCAGTTGGATCGATATCTGAATTCAGTTTAAACGCAGATTTCCACTGTTTATTTTGTAAACTTTGGCTTTAAACATGCAAGTCCTGCTGCTTTTTACCATTAGTGTCACCATTAGTGTCCATTAGTGTCACAAACTGCATTAATGCAGTTTCAAATTATTCCCTTTTGTCACCGTTCAGTTGTGTTGCTCCCTCAGCAGCGGAGCTTCAAAAAACATTTGAATTAAACCCTAAATTGGCTCTTTAGTTAACATTTAGTGAGATAAATCTCTCCAACAGCAAACGTTTCTAGAAACTTTAAAGTCTCATGACATTTTAAATAAAAAATACTGACACCTGTGGGGCAGAGCATTTATTCTCATCCATTGATTTTGGAATTCATTACCATCTAAAGTGACTTCAGCATCAAAAGTACAAACTGGTTTCCAAGCATAGAAACTTTAAAGTGTTGAAAAAGCTGAGTCATCATGTAGTTTCTGCTTTTACCATATGAAAAAACACAAGTTCCCACAATTCAATGGGACTTTTTGCAGCTTCATGGACTATTCTAGAGCTGCAACTAACGATTAGTTGTTTCTGCAGATTTTTCACTTTCCACTTATGCTTTTTTATGAAATATTAGAAATTCATTGAAATATGCAGGTAAAAAAATAATTTAATTTTTAAATTAGAAAATAATAATTTCAGAAAATGCAGTAAAAGCCTTTCTTTATTGAGCGCTTTAAAGAAAATACT
The DNA here is from genome assembly GCA_903066825.1 of Alfaro cultratus. NCBI lineage: Eukaryota > Metazoa > Chordata > Actinopteri > Cyprinodontiformes > Poeciliidae > Alfaro > Alfaro cultratus. The sequence continues at coordinate 12,869 of CAEFZX010003070.1, read as the reverse complement.
TCCAACATCAACATGTGAAAAGCTCAGTCTTTTCTGCTTCACTTATCAATACATTTAAAGGCTGATCTGTTGATTATTTTTTGGATTAACAGATTAATAATTGGCTAATAAAAGATGCTTTATAATTTTTTGAATCTGTTTACTCCAGTTATTGATTAATCTATTATAAAATTAGTTGACAGTTATTTCAATAATCAATTAATAGTGATTAATTTGATTAATGGTTTCTGCTCCATTCCATAGTGGTAACATATTTACCTGTAGATCTCTCTGAGCATGCTCAGATGATGCTTTAATGTCTCACTTATTTCTTCCTGCATGAGTTGAGATTTTTAAAAGAAACTCAGCCAGCAGTCGGTTTTCGGTTCCCTCTGGTAGAGACCCGAACGCTCAGACTTACCGGAGCGTCTCGGTCCATTTCAGCTCCAGCTCCAGCGCCATCTTGTCCATCTTATGCTTTTCTTCTTCTTTGGTGGTTATGAGTTTGGCTTCATGTTGGCGTTTTTGGGTTTCCAGTTCTCCCTAAGGAACAGACAGACGGACCTCTTAGTGATCCTTCCAGTTGTGAATTTCTCAATAATCCAGATTATATTTCCCATAAGATGTGTGGTAGAAGTTACCTGCAGCGCGGTCAGCAGGTTGCTGGTCTCTCTGAGTCGGGCCCGTGTGGCGTCCAGCTCCTCCAGCAGTTTGTCCTGCGCCTCCTTCAGGGTGGAGATCTGGCCCTCCGCTGCCCCGAAGTCCTCCTCCCCTTTCCGCACCTCCTGCTGCAGCCGGGACACCTGCAGGACGGTTGGACAGAACGGACCTGAACTCAGCTGCACCCTGTGCTTCGTCTCAGTGCAGAAACAACCTTGAATTAGCCTCTGCAGCTCTTTGTTCAGTCAACTGGCGTTTTTTCAGAAATATGTACAACTTTTTAAATGTTGCTGACATGCAAAGTTAAGCAATAAATGCTTTCCCTAAGCTACAAATCTTGCAAAAAAAAACAAAACAGTGGCATGGAAATAAAAATATTTTATTCATTCCATGGGGGAGTTAAATGTCAACCAAGTATCTTTAAAGAGTTCTTGTGGATGGTGATGCTGAAGGATCTCCAGTAGCAGTCAGTCTTGCATTGAACCTGATTGAGTCCCTGACTGAAGACTGTTGCTGTTATGATTTCTGGGAAGCAAAGATGATATTCCACAGTAAGATGTACTGTTAATCTATTTCCTTTGCTTTTGCCACACCTATTTAAATTTCTATTTGGTTGGAAAGCTGGGCAGAGAGATGCTGGAGTAGGGGATACGATCACTGATCATCAGCTCAAAATATTACCAAGTAATATTACCTTGCTGAAAAGTACATTTCAAATTAGTTTAGTCTTATTTCAAGTGTACTAAGACATTTGCAAGATAAACTAGACCAATAATACTTGGTAATATTTTGTGTTTTTCAGAGCAAACTACTGGTTCAGATGGTAGTAGCTCATTATTTGAGCTTTTGGGATGCTACTAGCTGCTCCAAATTGTAAAAACGACACAGCGTTGCCGTGGTTACGCATCATAACTCCTCCCCAAAATTAAAAAAAGAGCAGAAATCCTTCCAGCTACACAGGATTCAAAATCAGAGGGAATAATTGTCTAAAAACTTCCAATAATTCTAGAAAAGGATCGAAAATACTTTTAAAATGGAATAAAATGTTGAATTATTTTTCTTTTCATCAACCACCAGATAGAAATGCAGAGTTTTAACATTCAGACGCTTCATATTCTGACTAAACTTGTTCTCTGACCTTTCAAATTCACCTCCAATCTGTCAGAGCTGCAATCTGGAAACTCTTACAAAGTTTCAAGGTGAATTTAAATTGCTTTGTTCAGGCTCGATCAGTGCCAGGTTAAAAAAATATAATGAGGGACTTTGAGCCGAGGATTTAAAAGGATGACAATGATTTTTATGCAAAATTCAGTTTAAGACAGTTACTGTGTTTTACAGCTAAAACCTTGAGGCTCAGTTTGGATTTAGGACTTCAGACTATAGTGATTTTATAGATTTTAGAGGAATAAAAGCAGAATATTCACCTGACTTCCAAATGTTCAGGCATCTACAGCTGAAACATTTAAACATATGTATATAATAAATATAAAGATGCAGGGTTTGTGCACTTTTCCCACAATGCATTCAAGCATTTTCAGAGTTTTCAAACTTTTCCAGCACCAAACTTTGGAGATAAAAAAACACAACAAAAAAACAAATAAACTAAAGAAAACTGTTTAAATTCACCATTGTATGATATGATTAATAATGTCTTGTCAGTTTTCTACATTCTTCAGTAACTAAAATTAAATTTTTACATCTAAAATAATTTTGGTAATTCTAACTGACCTAAAATAATAAACATTTGGTCTGATTTAAATTCAAACTTTAAAAAAAAGTGTATTTTTATTAGGTAAATGTAAATATCTGGTTTCAACTGCAAATAACATTTTCCAAATTTAGGCTTTTGATCAAACTTTAGAAAACAATTCATCACAAAACTGTGCAGTTTTAATATCAAACATTTTCCAAACCTTGAAAACAACTAAATTAAATTCAAACATTTTCAAGGACTCGGATACTTTTTACCATTTGATGCTAAATCAGATTAAATGTTTCTTGTTTTAGGTCAGAGAGGATTACCAAAATTATTTCTATTTTCTAAATGTAAGAAAAATACATTCCTTTTTAAGCACATTGGTTGATAAAACAAACTATTATATATTTATTATCTCAGTTATGTTCCATCTGTTACCGTTTTTACTCCAGAAAGTGAAGGCTCTGACATTGTGTTGTCAGTATTTCTGTTTTTTGGACCTTATGAAGGCTGCAGAGAGGATTGCAGATGTTAGATATCCAGATGTTTGGGAGAAGTCTCACCTCCTCGTTGGCTGCTCTGAGATTGGACGTCAGCTCCTCCCTCATCTCGTCCAGCTGCTGACTGAGGAGCGTCTTCTGCTCCTCCAGAGAGAGGCGCTCCTTCTCAAACTGCTGCTCCAGCTCCTGATAAAACAGAGAAATTTAATCAGTTATGAGATTAATGTCATGTCAGTGAAGCGCCAGTTACAATCTGATCCCCTCACTATCCACTGCAGGACATTAATTACATGCTGCACTGCAGCTGGAACAACACAGTCTTATTTAACACATTATGAATTTGTTTATTTGTCCAAATTTTATATTTTTGGACATGAAGATGGAGCCATAAATCTGTAATAATTATCCAGGAGGAAATTATAGATAAGATTTGAGACAAAATTGACAGCAGATGTTTTAATGTTTAGAATAAAGATTAAACTTTAAAGAAAGTTGCTCAAACTACAGTCATGTGAAAACAAACAGTCTGTTGGTTTTTCTAACATATTTAGGCTGAAAATTTGAAAATTGAATAAATGGGAAGACACCTCTATGGAGGTAATTTGGGGTCAGAAAGTTTGTTCAACAAAAAAACTGAAACTAAAAAAATAAAATAAAATAAAAAAAATCAAACTGAAAGATTATTTTGAAATTGAAAGAAAATCTGAAACAGAAAAAACCCCTCAAAATTTAAAGTAGTATTGAATTTTTTTTTTCAGTGTCACATCCTCTGTTTAGTTTTGAAACATTTCTTTCAGTTTCAAAAAATTTTCAGCTTGAAATCTAGTTTTTCTGTTTCAATTTTTTCTTTTGAACAAAGCTTTTGGCCCCAATTTAGCCCCATATGCCCATATTTTACATGAGTTAAAATTACACAATTAAACCACATTAGGTACAGATGTGAAAATCAATTCGCTACATTCCGTTTAATCTTATTTTGTATTTAATTCATTCAATAATTAACATGAATAGTTCTCCCTAAAACATGAACAGTTTGGTCTGCAACAGTCACCAGATGACATGGACAAAAATTTAAGAAGATTTAAAACCTTTTGGTGAATTTTTAATTTAATTTCAGGCAGTAAAACAATATTACTGCAAGTATTAAAGATTGACTTTTTCACTGCATTCATCTATAGAAACTTTGCAGAGCATCTTGGTCGTCCTTGACTGAGGTGAGCGGAAGAACTAATCGTCAGTGTAATACGGCTTATTATGCCTGCTTATTAGTGGACAACTGTTTCTGTTGCACTGTGAGATGAGCACGACTTTCCAAGGACAATTAGAGCCGAGGGAATCTGCTCCAACGCCTAATACAGTTTGCAACATTTATTCATTACACAGAGGGAAGCATTTAAAAACAGGACGTTACAGAAAACCATCGCAAAGAAGCAAAGTGTGAGAAATTATTTATGAGAAGCTCTTAAAGTGTGATTTAGTCAATCTAGTGAATCAACGGTCGTTTATTTTCCCTGGCATGAGCTCACAGTTTGACGCGCACAGTTAGCTTACCAAAGGATTGTGTTTAAATGACAATGGTCACTCAACAGAAAAGCTGAAGAGACCGGTGCAAAGAAAACAACACCAGAAGTATCTAGACGATCGGAGGAATTCATGTGAAATGCTTGTGTTTTTGTTTGTTTTCTGATGTTTTTGTTCTCCTCTGGCTCCCTGTGCTCCATATGGTTTTTGATTGTCACTTTTTCCCCATTAAAGCTCTTCTCTATTTGGATCCACCATCAACCACACAATCATGACAGGAGCATTTTCAAGTTATGAATTTGTTAAACGGCTAAAGAGGTACGCTTAGACTCACTGAAAGTTTTGGGTTTATTCATAACTTCATCCACCTTGACAGAAAGCTTAGTTCTCTCTGGAAAAACAGAACCATCATATGATGTTGTAGAGGATCCAACCGGAGGAACATGGTGGGGAAAAAAAAGGAATACATAGTTTGATTTGGACTCAAACCCAACAGCCCTGTGAAGTGAATTCATTGTCTCCTACTTTCAGCTGCACAAAACAACATTAAATCACTGCCGTCTGTGTGATATTATCAAAGGCTTTGTGGGCAATTTTGATACTGAAACTGAAAAAAATCAATCGTGACGCATCGGGATTGATTTTATTACTCGCAACTCGCAACAAAGGCAGAGCAGACCCATCCATTTAAATTCAAAACGCTGCTTTCACAGAGAGAACTCATTATGATTCCAAGTGTTGAAAGGCTGCAGCTGATGAAAGAAAAGATCATTTACTAGATTAAAGTTGGACCAGACGACAGAATTAGGTGCCGATGAACAGAGGGATCATCTGTCTGGCCTGTCATTTGTGAAGAAGATAACTGATGGCAGAGTGAGGACTGAAGGAAAACCTCGGCGGCCATTATTGTTCAGCAGAGTTTAGGGAGGAAGTCCTTATATGGAAAGCGTGGCTTACATCCCTTGGAACATGATTTAAAACATTCTCATTGCACAACTTTGATGCAGGAGAACAGTAGATCAGACTTCGTGCTGTATGTGACTGGGATAAGGCCTCTGTGGAGACTGGGAACCATTACAAGGCCATTCCAGGCTTGAGGAAGTGTACGCCTCAGCAGCAGCTAAACGAGAGGTGAGCTGCAGTTTGGAGCGGCGACTCATTAAACCGGTCCTGTTTGTAATCTCAGGAGACGGGTTTGGCCTCGTGTCAGACCAACCTGACACTGGATGTTTAGCTGATGGGTTTAATTTGAACATCAGGCACAAAGGAAAGAGCAGTTCTGATGGATGTGGACTGGCTGAAATGAGAAAACTGCAAAACAGCTGAAACACTGAGCTCCTTTACATCGAGGCTTAAAACCCACATGGTTAGAGATGCAGGTAACACTATTTGAAGATGAGTGTATGACTGACATGACACTGTCATGAACATGAAGGAGTCTTAATGAAAGGTTATGACTGCTGTCATGAAGTGTCATTGGGTAAATAATGACACTTTTAATACAAAGCTGCATGACAATTTGCAGTAAAAGTGTCATTATTTACCAAATAATGCTAAGTTGACACTTTTAATTCACTTTTAATGCAACTTTGCATTAAAAGTGTCAACTTTGGATTATTGTGTAAATAATGATACTATTAACACAAAGTTGACACTGTTAATGGCCCTTTAATGCATTAAAAGTTTCAGTATTTACTGAATGACACTTCATGACAACATGACAACTGGATCATTGATCAACATTATTAATGTGTAGTTGATTGATTATTTTGTTTATTGCTTGTGTCATAATTGGTGACTTCATGATGTTTTTATGATTTAAAGCACTTTAAATATTCAAGATTTTACACTGAAGCTTCCATTTTGGTGAAAAGGTGAAAAGAGAAACTCCTATTTTTCACAGGAGTTAAAAACAGACTCTGCAGCCGGCAGGCTGTGTTAGTGGCTTTGTGTGTGAGCCTGCGGCCGGTCAGGACGGCCGACCTCTGTGCTAAGTAAGAGGGAGTAAATTATTAAACCTGGATGTTTTAGAAACTCTCACACAACGCCTTTCAGTATCGCTCTGCAGCATTCATCCATCTTTTCCCATCAAATCAACGCCATCTAATTTCTACTTTACTTTCTTTTCCCTCTTTCCTCTGAGTTGTACATGAAGTAAATGTCATCAGCATTCAAGCGGGAGTTTAAATTTAAAAACACATGCATTCTGCACCTTTTTAAATGTCAAAGCTGCAGCGCTTCCGCAAAGCCCAATTTCCTCGTTTGTTTGAAAGAGCAAAAGTGACAAATACCCAAGTACGCGAGGAGAATATGTAGTGCAGAACCTGAAAATAGACGAGCTTTCTTTGCTCCTTTGTTGCTGCGTGGGCAGGATTTTAACCTGATTAGTGTCAAACCATCGACCGCAGAGCGACGCAGCTGTGTGGGGTAGATGCTTCAGTTCCTGCTTTAAATGGCAACAAAAACACCCGTATCACCTGCGTGACTCATCATCAGGCAGATTGTGTGACGTGGCGTCACCAGGATTTGTTTTTACTTTTGGAAAAAGGCAGAATTGACAGAAGCAGCCCCAGGTTGCTCACATTTCCAGCAGATTATGCAAAGCGACCCAGATGACTGTTATAGGTGGTAAATATAAATGTGCACCCACGTAGGTAGGCTGCGTTTTCTCATTTAGGTGTGCCAACCTCTTAGTCACTGTTGCAACCTCTTTATGATGAACCTTTTCCACAGAGGACCCCAACAAACTGCAGCTTTTCTGCAGGAGTCTCAGGTTCAATCACCTGCCACCCATGTGAAGGAATCTGACAGAAAAAGTTGAATTTAAATGTGTGTGTGGAGCGATAATACATTCCTGGCCTATATTCAGTAAAAAAAGAAAAAAAAAAAGAGTTGCTTGGATGTAACACAAGTGAAGTAAAATAAATATGTAATCCTGAAAATCGTTTTTCTGCAAAACCAGAAAAGCAAATTTCTTTCTGGCAGCCAAAAACATGCAGAGTACTTTAATGGAAACAACTTTTCCATTTGCATTTTATCTCTATTTTTACCTCAGAGGCAGAAAATCCTTAAATCCTGCCACAACTTAATTAAGACAACTAACTACAGAAACAGAGAAATATTTCACACATCACAAATATTTTACTGAAGTAAATCACTTTGACAGCATTTAACAAGAGCATTTAAACAGGTCATGTAATCTGATTACATTAATTACATGAATTTTACACGTTTTCTATACAATCTGAATTGGAAACCTGAAAAGTTGTATTTTATTAGGGATGGATGGATGGATGGATGGATGCACATTTTTTAAACAGACAAATTCATTCTGTAATAACTTTGTTGTGCCAGCTGGTGGCGCTAACATCACCATTAACTGCATCAAAACTCAGAAGAATAACCCCAGCATGGCTAAGGCAGTGCTAGGCTAACTGCTCCAAAAAACAACTGCAGCTCTGTTTTCTTTGTTCCTTCTCCTGTTTCCTCTCTGCCGTATTGTTCTTCAGCATCATAGTTTCTAATCTACACAAAGTTGATCAGATTTTAATCTGTTTTTCTCACCATAATCTACAAAATGTCTGTAAAATAGTAGCCTGAGATGTAAAAGAGCAGGATTCTCCACAACCCGACTGGATGCTGAGAAGAGAACGAAATCATTTCAATCAGCAACTTTTAGAAATTTACATCAAATGCTACAAACAGAACTGAAGATGTCGGTTTCTAACTCCTGTTTCCAAAAAAACAACAGATTAATAAGCTTCCAGAACCAAGTGGAACCACTTTTTAAATAGCTGCTTTTTTGCTTGCAGCAGATGGTGGGGTTGGAGAAAAACGTTGGCCTGTTATAAACCAGAGAGTTTGTGGATAAGTTAACAAGCGCTGCTTCCCCACAGAGAACAACTTTATCAGCAGTTCTCAGCAGAATCTCTGCTACCTGGAGGAAAATACAAACTGGGCAGATTTTCCTTTTAAACGACTTTTTCTTTTAGCAGGAGATATAATATACATGTATGGATGAATATGGAAACATGGCAGTATTTTTGTCTTAAACCTGATAGTTTTTTATGGTAAACCTGTTAATTTTTTATTGTAAACCTGTTAGTTTTCTACTTTAGCCCTGTTAGTTTTTTAGCTGCCTCTGCTGGTGGAGGCTCTCTGGATTCACCAGCTGCTGCTTCTGATCCCGAGCCGACAAAGCCACTCAGTTATAAACAGATACAACATCAACAGACTGAATTGTGTGACAGGAGCAGATCTTTTGGCAGGCAGTGGCAGCAGAAAGCAGACGGACTGACAGCTTGTATTTTCTCTGAGTCACTCCTGATTATCTGTCTGTTCAGGTTAAACATATTTAAAAGACGTGGCTGTCGCTTTAAGATTCTCCCTGGCTCTGCACTGTAACTTCACCTTGAGGAGGAGTGAATGTCAGCCTGCTGGTGTGTGACAGTGTGGGGACTCACAGCCAGCAGGCGGTTCTTGTCCTTCTCCGCGGTGGTCAGCGTGTTCTCCAGGGTCACTCGGTGCTTCTTGGCCACTTCCTCCAAAGCGCGGGCCTGGCCGTCCTTCATCTGGCTGGCCTCATCCTCGTAGTAAACTCGCATGCTCCTCATGTCCTTCTCGTGGGATGTTTTCTCCTCATGGAGGGTCTGACGAACACAAGACACAATGAACAGATTTAAGCAGATCGGAGGCCATCTTTCTGACCAGCATCATATTGATTCTGTTGGTCTTTATGCTTTCTCTATTTGAAACAAAAAACTACATTTTATCTTTGAATCTTATGAACGATCTAAAGCAGTGGTTCCCAAAGATTTTCTGGGCCCCCCTATGGATTACAATAAAATCCCCCCAAAAAAGAAAATAAAATCAACTGGGACCACATCGTTCAACCAGACATAAACCTATAGACATATTTAGTTTTCAAACTCCACTGAAGTTTATTTCACACTACAAACCATCTTTACAGTGAAACACTTTTGTGTAACCGTTTTCTTTTTTTCATCCATACCGCTTCCCGCGCCCCACCTGCAATGGCAGATTAGTACATGAACACCAACTATAAAGTCTTAAAAAAAAACTAAAATATGCTACCTCAGCCTGGCGGTTCACCAGGGTTAACAACACTGGGGGAAAACCTGGTTATTACAGCTGGAAACCAGCAGTCAAGCCTGAAATCTGTGTCTAGTGATGGACTCAGACCTGAACCTCCAGAGTCACATACAGACAGTTACAAAGTCAGCCTTCTATCACCTAAAGAACATTTTCATGTTAAAGGACTAATGTCACAGCAAGATCTAGAGAAACTCATCCATGTTGCTTTGATTACCACAGTCAGCTACAGCTGATCCAGAATGCTGCTGCTGGCTTTCTGACTAAAACCAGGAAGGTAGAGCACATCACCCCAGTTCTAAAGCCCCTACACTGGCTCCCTGTAGCTCAGAGAATAGACTTTAAATACCACTATTAGTTTATAAATCACTGAACGGCTTCGCACCACAATACACTGAAGATCTTCTTGCACAGAATAGACCTAGCCTCGCATTGGTTGGTAACAGAAGTAAGCCAGTGGTGAAAACAAACATCGTCCAGCCAACTGGCCCATGATAGCTCGCTAGCTAGCAAGGGTACGCTAGCAATTCGTTAGCAGTAGCTCAACCGCATTGAGTCAGGACACAGTGAAAATGTCTGTGGATGGTTCAAACTACCAGACAGTGCAGCTTCACAAGAAAAAAGACAAACTACACACAAATTAAAAAGTCACAACAAAATTTAAGATTAACGTATTTAAGGCCAAATTGAAGTTTATTTTTGTAAAATTCACTTCATACATTTTATGGCTTTAATTGTGGATAAATTAATTTAAGACTTGTTAAGAATGCGTATTGAGTAGAGGTGGTTGGTATGGACTTAAAAATTTTAACATGATATGTTGAGGTACTATTGTGAGAATGATAAAAGTGACCATAAGAACTATTTATTACATTTTTAAGGTAACCGACAATAAACGATACAATAAATGCCCCTCCCTACTCTAAAGCTGCTTATAAGCTGACGGAAACGTTGATGGAGTTTTTCTCCCCACATTGAGACTGAAACTGATGGTGGAGGTGCAGAAACCTCTCATGTTTAGAAGAAAACTCAGAGCAGAAGGAATATATGAGGCATTATAAGAACCTGGGTCATAAATTAGAAGATTTTCCAACGTTGCTGAGAATTTTGACTTTAGTTTGTTATGACTTACATACTCCTGTCAGAAAAATCTAAATCCACTCTACAGAGGGATAAAATGAAAAAGTGCTAATTAAAAGTTGTTGCTAAGCACCCAATACAACCCAGTAGAGCAGAGATTTGCAGCATTGTAAACATGCAGAACATAAAAATACAGGCTGGTATCTTTTGTGACAGTGTCTATTTAGATAACCAGTTTATTTCTGCTAAAGAGAAATAAACTCTCTTTACAGTCGGTTTTATTTCCTAAGCTAAGAATGTGATGAGAAATTAGTCAAACTGAGCCAAACTGCTGTGGGATCATAAGGCAACAAAGACAAGGCGGGAAACTCTGCTCTGTTTGATATCAACAACAAAGCCTGAACTTCCTGGGTGCTCAGATGGCCTTTTTGCTGAAAGAAGACAAGCAGAGGACTCACAGAAACAACTTTAACTTTTTGTTTTTAAAGAAAAGTTAACTACAAAGATTCAACAGTAAGACAAGAAAATGGAGGCTAAAAATCTATAGAAAAAGGAGCAAAAAATAAATCAACAATTTACATCATTTTTACAATGAACAGCTGACAGATGCACACACAGAGATCAAAATAATCCAGTTTGATAAAAGATTTAAAAAAATCAGATTAGGAGTCAAAAGTTTCACCATTTTCAGCCTGTAAATCAAACAACCAATTACCATAAACACACAATACATAGATATACTTTCATCTCTCTGTTTTTTGCTTGTTTTTCTGATAGAGACTGAAACTTTTAAAACTATGGCTGAAACGAATAATCGTGATTAATCAATTATTGAAATAATTGTCAACTAATTTAGTAACAGATTGTTAACTGGAGTGTACAGTGTCAAAAAAATTGCTGAAATAATAACATACTCCAATTAGTAATTAGACCAAACTGTACAAAAATAAAAACATTTTACACCAAGATAAAAACAGACTGTTCAACCTTCACCTGGTTAAAATTCTGTCAAAAACATCTTCTATTAAGCACATTTTACCGTCCAATTATTGATCAGTTAATCAACAAAATAACAGATCAGCTCTAAACTGTATAGATATTAAGTAAATAAGAAAAGGCTTGACTTGAAAATGTTGATGTTAGAGGTATTTCTTTTGCTACAAATGATCAAGTTTTCACTAAAGAAATTGTTTTTGCATTTTAGGCAATAAATATTAATTTTTGCGTTTGAAAAATTAATTTGATTATTTGTTTACTTGCATCTTTTAATGTATTTTTAATATTATATAAAAAGGCTAACGTGGTTAAATAAAAAATCTGCAGAATTAGATGATTTTTTTTATCCGATTAATCGATTAATCAAATAACTAAAATAAATGTTGGAAAACACCTAAAACATGCAGGACAGACTGTTCTAAATCCAGCAGCTTATTCAGATGATAAAATGATCCAATGTTATATTTTGTATGTGCTTAAACTTTAGATATCTTTAGATTTTCTTTGCAAATCAACTGAAACATCCAGTTATTCACCATAGCTGTGTGCCTTGGAGGCCACTCTGACAGAAAAGTGTAGCAAAGTTTAGCTGATGCTCTGTTTTCCTGGAGAAAGCATTGAAATTCACAGCAGCCGCAGCCAGTGGGAGACCTCTCCCAGCTCCCAGAGGATTACACTGCACAAATGTCAGAGACAAAAGGATGGGAAAACACACATGAAGCAGCAACACTTGACATTTACTGTCTGCTGCGCTTGGCCGGCTGACTAAACTGTTCCACAAATCATCTGACCTTTAAGGCTTTTTGTTTTTAATAAGCTTGTTTTGTTTTCGCTTCGCGGTTTTTTTAAAAGCTGTGATCGACAGGCTTCGCAGCCGAACAGTTTTAACTTTTTGTTGCATTAAAGTTAACATTGCAGAAAATTACTGCAGTTTATCTGCAGCAGACCTAATATTGGACGTAAATCTAAGCAAAGTTAGAGATACGAATAGCAGTGGAGAAAGAGAGTGAATGTAAACAGAAAAGATATTAATTTAAACACGGCTGAATGAATTACATCCATCCACCGTTACATCCATCCATCCATCCAGTCATCTGTCTATACGGTGGATGATCCATCCATCCACCGTTACGTCCATCCATCCATCCATCCATCCATCCACCGTTACGTCCATCCATCCATCCATCCATCCATCCACCGTTACATCCATCCATCCATCCATCCACCGTTACATCCATCCATCCAGTTATCTGTCTATACGGTGGATGATCCATCCATCCACCGTTACGTCCATCCATCCATCCATCCATCCATCCACCGTTACG
>CAEFZX010003069.1:0-73587 GCA_903066825.1 Alfaro cultratus | reverse complement strand
TCTCTCTCTCTCTCTCTCTCTCTCTCTCTCTCTCTCTATATATATATATATATATATATATATATATATATATATATATATATATATAAAATCTTGTTTAAAGATTTGTTATAACAACATACATGCATTAAAATGTGTGAAACTATGGGTTGAACAAATTATCATCCCATACACACACAAAGTCGTAAACACACTCACTAAGTAATCTGGGGAATATCCAGCGCTTAGAATAGAAAGGCTTAGTTCTATCAGTCAGAATGACACTAAGAGAGGGGGAGGGGGGATTGGAACTTTGCATCCACATTTCATGTTGGGATTGTTAAACTACTTGCAAAAAAGAGTGAACCAACACGGGAGTTGTCAAAAACTAGTTTAGCCCAATATATTTCTTAAAAGTCCAGACATACAGGTGTTGTAAGCGTAAGCACGGGTCGATTTCTTCTGGTACTGAAAGTAGTGTGAATCGGAATTTTGGGTACTATTTGTAAATTCAGACCAGAGTTAAATTTGCAGTTGTTGGATTGTAAAGGTTGACTAACGCATGACACCAATCAGGTTTTATTTGCTCGTATTAGTAATTTGCCCACCTGTCTTGTAATGACACTGATAGGGAAACTTAGCAAATTGTAAGTAACAAGTGTCAGTTTAACAGCACTGTCTCATGCATGAAAATAAAGGCAAAGGCAAAATGTACTTGAAAGTCCTGCTGATTGTACTGAACCTCAACTCCAGAGGAATCAACTGCTTGCCTTGTAGGCTTCTTCTTCTGACACAAACCATTCTAACTTCCTCCTTATTTTCTAAATCAATACTTCCCCACATTTGTTTTGTACGTGTTCAAATTAAACGTCAGTGAGAGCTACAGACGACTAACATCTCTGCAGACTGCATATCCAGTGACTAAAATGTGCCATTTGTTTTAGGAACTGCTCTGGAGACATGCAGGGGAACAAACACTCCATGTTGTCCTCAATCACGTACATCAGTAGCACCACTGACACAAATGCACCAGGCCACATTTCTGTCAATACCACCCCGTTAAATGTCTTGCTTTCCGCAGCTGAGCTTTTACATGGCCATATCAAATCTGATGTGTATGACTGTCGCTTTGATTTTTCCACTTGTCTGTATTTGCTCGGAGCATTGTGCTCGCTACCATCTGCAGTGCCAGATTTCTGTTTCTATTTGCCTATGCCTCATTTGTCTCTCTTCCACTTTGCCAGTTGGTTGATTTCTGTGTTGGTCAGCTGATTTTCAGGTTTGCAGCACAAGCTGTGGTATGGTTTGTTGCCTGTAGTCTCACAGCTCAAGCCTGCTGTGTCAGTTTTAGTATCAGTCAGCATGAATCACCCGATGTCAAAGTATTTAAAAAAAATGGTTGTGTTCTGATGGACGTTTCTGTGTGTGGGTAGTGGGGTGGGGAAAACAACATAGAAGCTGCTAAAAGACTTGTGGCCTAATTTAAGCTGATAGCTTTCTGTGTTTGTGTGTCTCCTGTGTTTTGATTAGAGCATGACAACCTGACAAACTGAAGGAGACAGTGTCTTAAACAGAACCACATGTGCCTCTGGGTGTTTACCATTCAATTTCTCACAGATTATCTGTATTCATTTATTAAGTTTTAATATATGCAAATATTGGTGGGAAGCAAAATGTCACACACTGAGTTGAAACACAACGCCGGTTTGCAAGTTAGGGTGAAGAATCAAAATCTGCTCTGAAGTTTCATCAAAAAGATGCCAAAAAATAGTCTTTGGTGCCTCCGCTGCCTGTCAAGTTTCCATCACATCCGTAAAAGTCTAACTTAATATCATTTGTTTTATTTATCGCATTGTCACTATTTATCCTTCTGTCCCAGAAAGCAGTAACTTGTGTAACTAATACTACATACCAATCTGGACCTGGGCAGAAACTCGGTAAGAAATCCTAACAAATAACTGCTTTATAAAAGAATCCGCTGAAACTCTGGCAACATCACAAAGTGAGCATCACACTTCTGGAGAGAGAAGTTTTGGTTGGAGCACGCCAATTAGTACTTTATCTTTGCATTGCTGTTGTTCCTCCTCAGTGTTTGTTTATTTATTCGCCCGCTGGGTCCAGTTAAAGCAGTGCAGGATTTGCTTTTTTCACACAAATATTTTACTGGCTTGTCAACATGTACAGTACAGAGAAAATGAATGGAAAGCCACAGAAGCAATATCTGGTTATTTGTGCTTTTAAAGATACTTAAAACTTAGTTCAGATATAAGATCCACAGAATGGCACCATATGGGAAAATCTGTAAAAGCAAATAAATAAATAAACAAATAAAATAGGAGTAACAGCAATCAAACAAAGCACCTTTCTGGTCTTATTATTGAGCAACTTCTACCACTAACACCATTAATCAGATAAAATTGAAACCAGTAAGAATAGAAGCACATATTTTGTAGTTGCTGTTAAACCTAAATGAATCACACAACCATAGAAAAAGGATGCTGACAGGTGCAAACATATCCATTTGTATTACAATCAGAATGCTTTGAGCCACAGAATACAGTGGCTAAAATAGAGCTAGGAAAAATAATTATTTAAGCATAGAAACTAAACATTGCTAGTTACATCAGCTGGTACATGAGTCATTATTATTCTACAGCAAATGCATTCAATTGCGATTCAAATTGTTTTTATATACCATGCTGTTTAAATTATGTGTATGCAGGCATATGTAATGTTTGATATATAAAAAAAATCTGCTACCTAATACAGTGTGCTACAACAGAGACATCCATCCATCACTGCTGTGGGATTTATTGCATTACTATGCATGAGTGGCTAAATTGCTCTTGAGCAATCTAATAGTACCATACTGTGGATATGTAATCTGCTTACCCAAAAGCTATTACATATTATCTGAATCAAAAAAATTCAAAAATATGATGCTATGTCCAATGTGTACATTATGTGCACGAAGCTCATAAAGGATGCAAAGTTAGACTGAAAATGGGAAGCGATGCGAGTTTGTCTCCTTTCCCTAAAATGAGCTGTCGTGCATGAATGCATGCACTGTCACCGCAAACAATTTGTGAAATGTTTCAGGCTGTGAAGGGGGAAATTGTTCAGATCTGAATGATCCAAAAATACAACATAAAAACTAGGACTTTTTTTTTCAAAGCTCGAAAGAGGAAGTGCTTGTTGAGCCGTCGCCCTTTTTGAGCAATAAAGTGAGTCACAGCTTGGCATAGTGTCTTTATGAGATCCTAATGGTTCGGTGACCTCGAGTAAAAATATTGTTAAAACACAAATCCAAAACATTATGCATTATAATGGCATAGCATGTATCTGCTGGTCTGATGTTTTTAGATGGTCTTAGTACAGAAGAACACGCACCAAGTAATTTGATCAGTAATTTGCAAGTGCATATACCAAGCCCGAACAGGTAGGATGGTGAAGCAAAGGCGGGAACTCTGAAAATATTTGGCAGGAGATGGCTTTCCATGTAAACTCAGCAAGCTTGGGCCTTCTTGGGTATCGCTGAAAGATTTGTTGCAGGTGAAAGGGGAGGTGGAGGAGGTGATGATTCGACATGTATTTGTGCTGGAATGAGGTAACATGACTTCATGAAGTACTGGCAGCTTAGGGATGATTTTTCTCTCTAAATCTTAAATAGTTTACAGTTTTACGTAGAGTGTTTATTGCACAAAATATTATACAGTCTTTTCATATTGAGTGACATAAGTCTCAACACATATTTGCTGACTAGTTGGGCTTTCTGATTCAGCAGGGGCAGATTTTGGCCACTTTGCAAATATGTTCCTGATTTGCCAACTGCAGTTGTAAAAGTGTTACCTTAATGAGACTGAGTGGCATTTCTTGTTGTGACTATCAATATTTTTATAGCCAAAAATATTTCAATATTCAATATATTTCTGTCTGGCATGCAAGTGGAACGTAAGAAAAAAAAAAAAAGTGATTTCTTTTAGCCATCTAGCCAGAAACAAGTGAGGGGAGGGAGCACAGGGGAAAGATCCCTGATGCATACAGGCTTAGTTATAAGTCAGTGGTTACCCAGAGATTTTACCCTGCATCTCATTAAAATGCCTTTAAACCACAGCATCAGTATGATGGAAAATTTTCAGGGTTTTATAACTTTGGTATATATTTCAATAATCAGCCCATTCCTTGTCCTTCTCACATCCTTAGACAACGAATGTCAAGGTTGCACATGACATTCGTTGGATGTAATAAAAAATCTGACCGGATACTTAGCAACAGCTTGGAAACAAGTAAGTAACCCAGAGCAGAATGCTTAGGCTTAATTATCTCAACACCTTCTGAACCTGATGCTCCTTAACCACACATGCTGCACTGTTGGAACTAAGTAAGAAACTATAGACCTTTGTAAGATAAACTCTCCCACTGAATGCAAAAATCCGACAAGGATATCAATTTGTTTTTCTAGTAATTAAAAGAAAACTTGTACAGCAACCAAATGTACTTGTGTGCGCGGGTTCTGAGGAGTGCAAGAGACCTTGCATGTGCTTCATACCCGGTTATTCCTGTCAGTCTCCTTGACCTCCTCTTCCTTCACACCATGTCGTATCATTATCCGGACGATCGCCGCGTTGTTGGTGCAGCACGCCTTGAAAAAGGACAGCGGCTCCGGGCTCTCCGGTGACGGGGAGCGCTCCGAGTCCGCGAACACATCATCCGGGGGATAGAAAGAGTCGTCCGACGCGATGCTCCGACAGTCCTCCAAGTCCTCAAAGTCAACCTCCTCGAACTCATCGCTGTCTTCCTCGCTCCCATCTTCGTCGTCGCCGTCCTCCTCGCAGGACCCCAGGTACTCCTCCTCGGAGTTGGACAGGGGTTCCTCGGTTATCGTCGGGTGGACGTGGCCGATGTCCCCCCCAACTTTTTTCTGCTGCTGCAGCTGTTTGACGCGCAGCGACGAGGCACTTCCTCCATCCCTGTCGTCCGTGATCAGCACCATCTAACCCCCGAGCCCTGGGCACTGTGGAGTGCAGGCTGGCACACGGTACGCGGGCATAACAAACAACAACAAAAAGTCACTTATATCGCCCACGACACCCTAAATACACACAGCTTTTAAATCTTTGCTTTTAAATAGACTGCCCTGCTTGGGAAAAAAAAAAGAAAAAAAGTTGCGCCTTGATTCAATCAAACCGTAAATCATTTTCGCAGATGAAATGATGTTGTAATGGCACAGATGATCAGTAAAATATCCCTCGAAGTTCGATTTCCCGTTTCTCCTTCCGAAAGCGAAAGCACGCTTTTTCAAACTTATATATTTCGAGAGGACACAGAAGACTAGTTGGGGTGTGGGTATTTTTCTTTAAAACAAACAAAAAAACAAAAACAAAAACAAAACAAAAAAAAAACAACAACAGCGTTTTCAGCAGAAAGTAAAAGTATTGCGCCGAAGACTTGTCCCATGCAGGGCGGAGAGAGCCGCCAGCCTGTTAACCCATAGTCACCTAATCCGATTAGACGCAACTGGGACCTCTCTGCGTGTGTGTGCGTGTGTGTGTGTGTGTAGGGGGGAGGGGGGTGCGTGCTATGTGGGATATGTCTTCTAGTAAGAGATAATTTGGCTGGACCCAACCAGCACTGTTGTCAAGCATGGGTATTTTTAGTGTATTCCAGTCTGAAGATTTTCATCTTTGTGTGTTTGTTTGTTTTTATTTTCCAGTTCCTTTATTTATTTATTTTTGGCATAACTTTATACATTTATACATAGCCTACCAGGTTTTCTCTGAGAGGATGCGGAATGATAAATGGTCTAGAATTTTTAGGTGACTTTCTTGACCCCCAATATTTCAATTTAAATCTAACTTTAAAAAAAAACAAAAAAAACATTGTCATGCTCTATTAAAATGGTTGTAACAAAAGCAGTTTTTTTTGTTTTGTTTTGTTTTTTTCATAGAACCGAATCAAATCTGCACTGATTTCACACAACGGGATCTGGCATCCAGCATTCTGAGTGGGTTATGCATTCAGATCAAAAAATGGGTGAGCAAGTGTGTTATGGTTTTGTTGAAAAGAAAGCCCCTTAACTTATCAAACATGTAGGCTTACTATTTAATTTAATATAGAGATTCTATTTTTATTTAATTCTTTAATAAATTGTATCAGATTAAAGATAGAGAAAATATAAATTGGGAAACCTAATTCATACACAATGTATAAACTCAATATACTGTAAGTTTCCATTTATTAATTGACTTTATGACCATTTTTTAGTCAAACTGGGAATTGTAGTTGAGCTGCAGTCATTAACATAACCTACTGACACCAATAATATTACACACCATGATTTTGCTTCCCTACCATTTCGTATTTGATGCCATGAAAACTATTCATTGAAGCCTGATTAGTTTGTTGTGTTGCACAGAATTGGGGTTTGTGAAGAAACTAATGAAGCAACGTCTTATCTTCTCTAAATGAACAAAAATAGCCACAATTTCTGCGCAATGTTTGGTGAAGACTATCAAACTTCTTTTTCAGCAGCGTTGTAGTTAAAGACATAACTCAATTTCAAGCAATACTGACAAGATAATACAAAAAACCCATAAAACTTCTATATAAATGTTTGGCCTGCATGTGGGTTGTTAAAGATACAGTTGGAAAGCATCTACCCTGTATGAACCAGCCCAGTGAGTTGTATTGCTTGGAAAAAAAAAAAAAAAACCTGCCCCTAGTGGCCTGAAAGCTTAAAAGGCAAACTGGGTTTGGGTGAGGTGATAAACATAAGAGGCAAACAAGTTACATTTAGTACCAAGAGTACATGCTGAGTACAATTTTGAGATAACTTAAAAAAAAAAAAACTTTGTAGAAGCATGTTTTTTCTTATCTCGCTCATATTTTCAACTGCAAAATATTTTCACATGGCATGCTTTTACAGAAATAATTGTAAAAGTATGTAGGATTTCTTTTTTTTTTATTATTCATTTGGTAGGGAAAACCATCCACCTGGGGTCACTGAAAGTTATATATAGGTTATCAAAACAGGATATGAATTTGTTCCCCTGATACCACAAAATGGGGAACTATTGGGTGTTTAGTGTCATCCAGTTGATGTTACTGGTTCCACTGTTATTATTTTTAGCACACCAAGCAGCAGTTTGTACTGGATACATGTAATGTATCTTAATTACATGTGAGATAGACAAACTGTTGAAACCCAAAGAGGGTTTTACATGATACACATTAGATTTTCAACCAGTGTTACAAAAATGTCTTTTTCAGAATTTTATCTCAGTTGTGGGCAAATTTCAGTTATTATATAGGGCGACATTTTAGGCATATAACTGTGTAATATGTAGGTACTTGGACTGTGAACCCTCTTAAAAATTACTTTGTTGTAGGTAATAAACTTATTCAAAATATTGAATAAGTTTCAGTATTTGTACAATCTTGACAGTACCATTCTATTCTGCTTAGAATAAAATTCTTGTCTGAAGTGCCTGTAAAATTGCAGCAGTCATTCAGGATCCCTTATGCATTAGTATTACAATTTGTGCAAAACAGAAATGTTTATTCTTACATTGCACAGTAAAAAGTTTTGCTTTTTTTCCCCATTATGTGCCATTTAGACAAATGAATTATGCTAAGTTAAACTGGCAGTCCTCTAAATTGACTTATTGAACACTTGGTGAGGCCAAGGGGGGGCCATTTTGCTTGTCTCAAAATGAATGATTATGATGAATGCTGATTAAGACCAGAAGCTGATTAGAGATAAGAGCTCTTTAGCACTTAAATTTTCACTTTAGTACTGAGCCAGTGCTCAATTTTTGTTGCAGTCAAGAACACTTTGTGTGCAGCAGATGTTGGCTTGAAATTGAAATGTGGTCTCTGATCCTCTCAGGTATATATTTTCCCACAGAGCGCATGCCGTTTGTTGTATTGCATCACTGTTAGTTATGTGGTTAATTTTCATGTACAAGCAACAGTCGAACATTGCTGATGTGATGATCCAGCCTCTCGGTATCACGTAGTGAATGTATATATATATATATATATATATATATGTATAAGAAACAACTAAAACAAGGATTTGAAGAATGCATTGCTTTAGAATTAGACAATATCTGAATTCTACTACTAATAATGATAATTGAAAGTAACTGCAGTGCATAGGTGTTAGATGTTTACATTTAAAAGTCACTCAGAGTGAATGTAAAAATAATACCGAGTGATTGTGCAGGGGTTCGGTTTTTCAGCAGATGGCCAGAGCAGGAACCGTGTGCAGCTGAGAGGTCAGAGATGATCTTCTGCACCTTCCTTCCCCAGCACTTTAAAAGGTACAGACAGTTATGTTCTTGTAATGCACTGTGCTGATCTAATCATCCTCTGTAAAGCTTAGTAATCCAGGGTGTTACAGCTGCCAAACAAGGTTATGATACAGCCTGCCAGAATACTCTCATTGGGGCACCTGTGGAAAATAATCAATATCCTGGAGTACATTCTGAACCTTTTCTTTTGCCAAAGAAAAACAGTCTGGCTCTTGCAAATTTGGTTATTACACTGATGTGAGGTGTCAAGCTCAGACATACAGTAGATACCTAAAATCTCAAATTAGCTAACTTTCTCCACCTCTCACTTCTCAATGCAAACTGGTCCTAGTGCCCTATAGATTGTTTTTCTGGTATAATGATGACATGGGACAATAGTGTCGATGGTGGTAAGAGTTTGTCTCGCAGTCAGTCCGATTCCCATTCTGCCCGCCTCTGTTGTTGTGCCCTTGGGCAAGACACTTCACCTGCCTTGCCTGCTGGTGGTGGTGTGAAGTGTTACTGAATGTAACGTGAAGTGCTACATTCAATGACTGAAGTGTGAAGCAAGTACAGACCATTTACCATGATTTCTATATCTTCTCTGTAGATAGACTCATCACCCTTTTCATCTTTCGCTGTAAAATCCCCCTTGAGCAAGGTGCCACACATGCTTCATGATGAGTGTCAATGTGAAAGTGATACTTAAAACACAGCTTCAGATGTGTGTATATATATATATATATATATATATATATATACAGTATATATATATATATGTGCGTGTGTGTGTATGCGTGTATGTCAATCAAAGGATTTGGTTGATCAGAGAGCAATTTCCTCCATTTCACACTTCTTAGTAGAGATCCTGCACACATCTCATGAGCACTGCATAATATTCCCACAGGGTTTAAACAAGCTCCTGTATGCCTCCTCTCTTTCAGTCATGCATTTATACCCCCTAAAACCACAAACTACCAAAACACCCACCCACACGCATCATGCTCTCCTCTATGGCATGTAGCAGCTACGTAGCACAAAGATCTCCTGTGAGTCTCCTCTGGACACAAGCACGCAACTGTTAGATTTGTGTTTGCATGCGTGATGAAGCAAAAATGTGACCAAAATCATTTGTTTATCTAAGCGCTTCTAACACAAGCATCTCTGTCTAAAATTTGACAGGAAATGTAGCTTTTTCCTTTAAACCAAAGGCAGAATGACTGATTATGTAAGCGATATTAGACACTCCAGGCGTTATTGTTTAATCAGTGAGTGAGGCCAACACAGAGAAGCCTTCTACTCCAAAGCTAAGTGTAACATTCACATTCAAGGCTAAGCAAAACATCTATTGGCAGCTCTAATTCAGTAAAAATTTAATTGTCCGCAAGTTGTAATTAACTAACCTCAATCAGCTGGAAAGGGTCTTTAATTAAGTCTTCTTTTGATGAATGGAAAGAAAAAACTGTACCAAATACAACCTGATTAAAACAACTTCATTTATTGGTATCACATTCCACAAATAATCCGGAAGCTAACACAAAATATGTTTTAGTAATAAATAGAACATTTAACAGAAACATAATTAGAGGACAGTACCCCAAAGTGAAACTGAGAAAAGAATTCAAGTCTCCTAGAAGAGGCACTCATGCTTTCACACTCTTAGATTTGGTCCAGTACATAAAATCATTGTAAATGAGAGACTGAGGCAAAAAGGAACTGCAGATGGATCGTAAATGCTAATGACTGCTGGAATGTGGCTTAAAGACATTGTAAAAAGTGATAAAAGCTGTGAAAACAGTCCCAGTTTTGTCCTGGAATAATAAAAAAAACAAAAAAACTTTTTCTCATCTAAAGTCTAGAACACAATTTTTTAACTAGCTAATGTGTATCATGTTTAGAAATGTTAAATAACCACTCTACAACAAAAAATAATTAGCCTAAAAGATAAAAAAGAAATGCATGCCATCTCAAATGACAAAGTGCTGTCACACAGTGGTAGCTTTCACTTTCTCTTACCCCCATCTGCATTTAAGAAAGTTTTGGTTTGTTTAAAGTGGGTTTGAATGAGGTGCTTTCACACACTATCAGCCACTTATAATGGATGGCTGCTTGGGAAGGGCCTAATTTAAAGGAGCAGGCAGAAGAATCATTCACTGTAAATAGTCAGCAGTAAAATTAACAATTTTTGTCATTTCTTTTTTAACCAAAAATGCATCAACAAAAAAGAGAGAATTGGCAAATTGCATCCTTTGTCATATTTAATTGCTTTGATAGACAGGCAGGCAGGAAGGCAGGCAGACAGACAGACAGGCAGACAGACAGGCAGGCAGACAGGCAGACAGGCAGGCAGACAGGCAGACAGACAGACAGACAGACAGACAGGCAGACAGGCAGACAGGCAGACAGGCAGGCAGGCAGGCAGGCAGGCAGGCAGGCAGGCAGGCAGGCAGGCAGGCAGGCAGGCAGGCAGGCAGGCAGGCAGACAGACAGACAGACAGACAGACAGACAGACAGACAGACAGACAGACAGACAGACAGACAGACAGACAGACAGACATAGTCCAAATAACATATGGTTATTATGTTACTGATAAAAGAACAATCAGTAATAAAATTTCTAGCATTTATAAACCAGTTGCTAAACTTTTCACTATGTAGTGATATCAATGTATATTACCTAATATTGTCGTTTTATTAATCTAGCACTATTTTGTTCTACAGTGCTTATTCATACGTCTTGAACTTAAGCATATTTGTCTTACTGTTAAGCTGTTAAATGCTAAACTATTACAAGAGGTACTTGTAATAGAAGTACTTTAGCAATAAAAGATGTATATCACCAACATAATCAAACATAACCATAACTTTTCTCCAGACTTTCTTATGTATGTCACAGTAGGCAAGCTGAGTCTCTCTCTGTCAGGCGTTTTGCCTGAAAACAAAAGCTAGATGTGCTGACTATACTCATACTTAGCTCCTGACATTGTTCTGGAGAAAACCTAGAAGCTATGAAGTTGAATCCATGTGATGCTTGTGGATGAAGTTTGCAGGTTTTATCATCCCGTCCTGGTTCGCCCTGCAAAAGACACATTTGAAGTATGTTAACTATTTTTTTTAGGCAAAGTCTCCTACATTCACCAGACACAAACATATACAATAAATAAATGAGTTATCTCTCACCACAGAGCAACTAGATATGCTCAACACCATCAGAAGACAACATGAATCATGTTTTCCCTTTTCCTTACCCTTAGAACTGTTACACAACAGCTACACATAAGAACACTAACAAGGGGTCTTTGTGTCCGTTTTCTCTCCTCTTGCCTGTTACACACTGTTCTGCAACTTTCCCTGATTCCCCGGAGATGTGATCTTATAGGCAAAGCTTCGAAAAACAAAAAGAAACAATAAAAATGGTGCAATAAGGTCCACCCTGCAGCAGAGATTCCTACAGGGCTGACATATTTGCAATGACATCATATTCTTTCCATGTTTCAACACCTTTAAAACAATGGGGCTTACAGGACCGGAGCTGTAAATGTGACCATTGTTTCCTGAAGATGAATCCTGAAAATCGAAGTGAGTTGCCCAGACTAAAAATTAGGTATATACATCAGGAAACTTAAGGATGTGAAAACAGATGTTCAGCTGATAGCATCCTGGGGGCAGAAGGTATCAGAACACCAAAAGCTCAGTAAATACAGGAATACATCTGCATGTTAAAACAAGTTCATGGGGTATTGCTTTGAGTGAATAATTCATGAATAAGAGCATAATCTACTTTACCAGGGCAATCAACAAGGGCAGTTTTTACCTGACAAGGCGGGTCTCTTTAATTGTAAGAGTGCACACTTGGCTTTTGTTTGAAAATAATAATAATAATAACAAAATAAATAAATAAATAAATATATATATATATATATATATATTTGAACCTGTAAATTTTGTTTTGTGTACACCAGCAGAAGAAATATCAAATATGAAAGTCTCTCAACAAGGGTAAATGATCACTTCCTTGATTATTGAAACACCAATTTCCTCTGTTAAATATATACCTCAGAGTCAAAGTGCAACAACATCCACTATCTACTTCCTAAGCAACAAATTGAACCTACAGAACAGAGAACCTAGAAGTGAATCATACTCTTTCTAGGAACAGAGTTATAGCGTCATTGAATTGACAGTGCATAGCTTCTCTGCACTGTTGTATATAGAAAACAGCAATTTGCAAGTTCAAGTCTCTATTTTCTTTTATATTTTTTTATTTATTTAGTTATTTTACAAATTAGTATTAATATATATTGTTATATATTCTGGAGTATAACCTTAGTTACCTACAGTCATGCCGCTTGAATTTTCCACATTTTTGTTTTTTTTTGTAAATTATGGGACAATTTAATGTGATATACCATCACCACATAGCACATAATTGCAAAGTCTAAGAATATTCTTTGTGTGTCTCTGTTTTGCCCTGTGATGAACTGGTGACCTTTTCAGGTTGTACCCCACCTCTCACCCAATTAGCTTTCTTTATCGACAATGGATTGATGGCTTTTTCTTCCATATCATAATTATGCATTACTTTGAGTTAATGCTAGTTCATAACAATGTTGTTGTTCCTGTAATGTGAGACAACCTGAACAATGTTTGAGGGGTATGAATACATTTGCATGACATTATATACATTTTTACGTAACGCAGCTCAATTTCCTGAATGACATTAACTCATTCAAAAAGTTTCTTTAATAACATTTTTGTATCTGTATGTTTTATACGATAAAAGCATTTTGCAAACAGAGTGGCTTTCTGGGCAGATTCCATAGAATTGAATTTGTTATTGTCAAGACACTGCCAGACTATTTCTCTGGGGGTCATCTTGAACATGACTGTTTTAAGACCTGACAACATTCCTTCTGTGTTGTGTCACATGGGTGGAGAGACTGCTGTTATTAAGTTATCGGTCGTTCTATCTGCCCTTCAGTCGCCTCGAATTGATCACAGCTGCAAGAGGCAGTGTTTGGTGCATGTATGTAAGAACGGAGGATGCTTTCAGAAGAAAACAGAGTCTCAGTTTGCCACATGAGAATGCGTCTTCAGAATATGCTTTTGCTGTGAGCGTCTTGCATGACAACCCAAAGGTGAACAAAACACAAGCCTCTGAACTGAGCTGGAAATTGCGCTCTGATGCTAATCTCTTCCTCTTCTCCGTTTGCTCAGGAAGAATGAATACCCAAGATAAAAGGGCAGTAATGGTGAGACTGTAAGCTGATAGGTTGCGTGGATGATAAATGAATTTAGGATAATCCAGGCAAAAGAAAATGAGGAATAAATCACAGGCAGTGAGGCAATTGTGTACCTCTGCTCATGCTCAGACGAAGCAATTGCATTAGCCCTGACATTAGCTGCTTCACCTTTACATCAACATTTCGACAGAGTGAGTATTTCTAACAATTAATGGGACAAGTTGGAGTACTCATGGGTTCTTTTAATAATTCACCACAATGACTCCCTTCCTTTCTTCTGTTGCTTCTTTTAGTCTTCCATAGCCATTTTTTTGACCACAATCTTCTTCCTGGGGTAGAAGTTGGAAACTTGAACCATGCCATTCTGCTTGTTGCTGTCGGGCAGAGACACCAGCGCATTAAGGCAACACTAAGGATTTTCACAACAGTGAATATCACAATCTCACAACATCATCTGAGGCAGAGAGGAACTGGCTCAGCTCATAAACTGCCTGTGCTTCTTAGCCAACTGACACTGACTGTCACAAATGGTGGACCAAGCTGAACTGAAAGCAGTGTGTGTTTTCTGCACTGTCAACACTGCACAGATAAAAACATACCAGCATCACTCTCTCAGCACTTTTGTGATGTGATGCATTTTTCTTCGTCATCCTGCGTTTATTTCAGCATAAATGTCATCAATCCACACACAATTCCACATAAAAGCAAAGTAAATTCACATTTTATATGTATCTGGATATGGTGTGGTAAAATTTAAACGACCTGATGCATTATGTGAAATCATTTGTGATAAGACCCTTGGAAGGCTGTAGTGCCATCCAAGAGCAGAACAGCCGAGGGCGTCTCATTTCATCTTATTGCTGAAATGAGAAGATTCAATGTGAGAAGTTTAAATGTACTCATCAGGAACATAAATGTCATATTAACTTGGTATTTTCTTGCCAGAATAAACTTCAGTAATTTTTAACTGGAAGTGCAAGTTTGTGTCTTAACCTAATGCTAATGCAGACAATTAAGCTTTGAAAAAGCTTCTGGAATAATTCTACCTGGATATTTGTTGTTCTCATCAGATATTTTAGGATTCATTAAATTATCATTATTTCTTTTGGTATTAACTCAACTTTCAATAACAATCTCTATCATTCAACCATGTCGGTGTTGAAGAAATTCGAGAAAGTCTTCCTTCAGTATTTCATCTACTTTGCATCCAATTCAATTCTGGACTAGAGACAATTTCCAAGGAATTAAAACTTATACTCTTAAGTTTTAAAATCCATTTAAGTTGTTTGCTGCTTTAAATGCCATAAATTGTGATACTACATTTTAATTAAGCAGTAATGGAGAATTGTGTATAACTCAATGTAATAAAAGTGGTTTCAAATTATTTAAGGTTTAAGTATGTAACATAAACATGTAAGTGTAAAAGAAAAACCTACACTAGTGGCATCAGGGTGTGGAGGAAGTCCTCAGTGTGGACCTCTGGTTCGTCTCCTAGTTGAGCCAGGTAGGTGTAGAGATGGGAGAAGGTATCGAATGGGATCCTCGAAGGGCCACCCTCCTCATCAGTTGTTAGGATCTCACAGGCGTGCTTCATAGAACTTATAAGAGTCTGGGAAACGCCAACGATGGAAGCACAGACAACGGAGTTCCATGCAAAATAAGAAAAAATAAATTGGCAAGAAAATTAATATGCATTCAGCTTTGAAAAGCAATTACATGCCACATGTTATGTGTACAAAGAAATAGATAAGAGCCCAATGATATAAAATAAATAAACAAATAAATGAACGAGTGTAGATCGAGACTGCCCTCATGTGGTTTAAGTGTTCAACAGACTTGAATGCATCTTTTCCAAAACTACACAGTACTTTCCTAATTCCTGGTTGTTTTCTTCTTTTTTCTTTCTTCTTTTGCAGACACAAGGATATATATATGCTGAAATAAATTCTCTTTGATCTGCCTCCAGTGCTGTTTTTCCTTGGTCTAAAAACAATTGGCTTAACTGGAGAAAATTGATTCATGTTAAGGAAAGAGGCTTATGGATTCCTTCTGTCAGCAGCCTGCGAAGCCAAAAAAAAAAAAAGAGCCTGGACCAAAGATCTCTGAGTCTGGCTTGTTCCACTAGATGCTCAGACAAGGAGATGAAGAAACACAACAACTCCTAAGGTTCTCCTCCTGTGCTTAACTTTCAGAATAAGTAGTAAGAAGCAGTATTAGAAATTAGATTTTGCCTTGTGTTAGCCCTCACCCCTCCAAGAGCACTACAGCCCAGGGCAAAAAACTCCATCCAGTTGATTTTCGAACCAAAGCTGCCCAAGGACAGCAGAGCCTCCAGTTGTTCCATGGGAAGACATAGAGCCTTCCATTTCAGCTGCACCTCCTCTTTGCTGCAAGTTTCCTTTGGAGACAACTGTGACAGGGCGGGAAAAGAAGAGAGATGCAAATATGTAGGTGAAAACTGTGAGTTTACGTGCATCTTTATTGTAATATCCCAAACAATAATACAACACTGCTTTTAGTAGACATGTCTTGTTGAAAAGTTAAAATAAGTAAAATCTCAACATAGACAAAAAGAGGGATTTTCATTAAAGTTAACTACAAAGAAGGTAAAAATAATTTAACAATGATATATAACAACAACAGTTTTGAGCAAACTCTTCCTACCTGCTTATGGAGGATCTTCAGTAGACCTGGAGTCAGTCCAGTGTCAGTCTTCTGAGTGGCAACATTCATCTCCAGCCTCTCCTTTACTGGAAGACACTCCCCTTTGGCCAGTGCATTGAAGTATCTGGGATGTAGTTATGGCATGTAATAACCACATATTAAATTGATATAGAGTGTAACAGTTTAAAAATGAGCATGTGCACCTCAACCAGCTTAACAATATTTCATATTATTAAGCTGGATGAATAGAGGAGTTGTACTCATGTATTGTTCATGACACTTCACCCTGTTTGATCTTTATCTTATTTCAATAATATTTTGATATGAATTTACAGGCAGTGACTTTCAGTGTCTCTCAAAGGAAGCAGAGCTTTGTTTTACCTCATTTTTTTTTCCCACAAAGGAAATTTGTAACATGTTGCTCGATTTTAGGTTTTTATAAAAGCTCTGTAGGTTAACACTAGTAGACAGGATAATCCTAGGGGAAGAGAAACAAACATCCTATATGCTTCGAATGTAGCCAGTATGTTCAACATTTATTTATTTATTTTTTTTTTTTTAACTTTGCTAATTTAGTTAATTAATTTAGTTTAACCACAGAAACTGCATGGAAGCCCCTGGGAGCTAATTACAGCCTGTCAGTAGTAAGGGAGAGAGGTGCACAAGTGAAAGGTAGCTAGGAGACACTTTTTGTGAATTGTTTGACGGAATAAATAAACCACAGCAAAGTCACACACGTCTATCCATAACCCCAAACGACGTTGATGACATTTAACACTTACGCTGAACACCACTGCAGCAGATCTTTGGGCTGTGTTCGGATAGCTGCCTTGGTGAAGCTTTTGAGGATGTCCGGTAGCTCGGGAGGGATGTTGATTTGTTGGGAACAGTAGAACGTGTCTGGAAGAGGCATGCCTGTAGTGTGCACACATTGCAGTACAGCCAGGTTAGCAGATAAACACAAACCAATAGAAGACAACATGATGACATTTTCTTGACTTGGTGCCCATACTCGTGGAAGCATGACTAATTTTGGTAGGCACAGTAATGTCCACAATGATACATAATAGTATCAAGTAAAAAGTTTAACTGTAAGATAAAGCTACCCGAATCTATCCAATTAAAAGAAAATAGTAATAGGAAAAAATATTACATTTAAATGAGAAATAATATAGATTTTTGATCAGTTTTTTTGCTCAATTCATTTCGGCTTGTCTTTTTACATTTAGACGTTTTATTATTTTTAGTTCTTTCCAGCTGATTAAAACGTTGACTAAAAATGTTAAGATACCGACCTGGAGAATGACGGCTGTGGACAAAGACTAAAAGAAACTTTAAAAAAATGGAGAAATTTTTAAATTAAAGGCGAGCCGAGAGGTTAAAATGCAGCTGCTTCTAACGCAGTATTGTAGTATGTTTTGTCGCCTAGCAACGGAGTTCTTCTTCTTGAGAGGTAAGGAGTAAAGAATGTTGTCATATCGCCCTCTGTCTTTCTTCTGCCTGTGTAAAAATCGTAATGAGTGAGTGAGTGTCATACTTAAAAACAAAATATGGTTCATTATGTCCACGATTAAACACACACACACACACACACACACACACACACACACACACACACACACACGTATATATATTTTATTTTTATATTTAAAAGTTTTTTGGGCGTGTTCAGTTAGGACAACTTCGAAATTTGTTTTTGACTTGGGGAAAAAAATAAAAATAACGTGGCTAAATGTAAAGCACATGTTCATCGTTAAAACAACTTTTTCCACAAAATTTGCGCCAAAGTTTATCTGCTGTTGTATGCATATGCCATGAAATCAGTTAAAATATTTTCTGGTACAGCTGCCAAGATCGCTTACATTCCTTTATTAATAAATAAATCTAAACTAAAAAGATCACCAAGAATATTAAATGGAATTTTGAAAAACAAACTGTCAATTACAATTCAGGGTAATCATCTAATTTATTGATCAATATTGTAATTTGAGCTCAAAATCTATATTCGAGATCTACAATTTTAATCTTTTGGGATGTGTTGGAAAATGCATTAAATCCAAATTATTATGTCCTACGCAATTAATGTTTCCCTCATTATCAAAAGGAAAGCCATCTGCAAATTATCTTAGAAAAAAATCTGCAGAAACTCATCTGTGGCAGCCGAAAATTCAACAGGCAAAAGATTTTATTATTAAACAGCATCTCAAAAATACAGATCTCCACAGACCGAATAGAAAACAAGAATACAACTACAATTATTTGGTAATAACCAAAGAGACACGGAAAAAAAGAGACGTAGTTCTTAACCCAACGCTCAACGGAAGCATGATAGCTGAGTGACAGGCAGATTTACACATTCACACGATCACTATCAGATCACATACACCAGATAGTGCAAACCTTATCTAGAACATGTATAAACCGAGAAAGCTGAATATGCTTGAGAAACTGTCAAAATAAATTTAACATTTCGCCCATTGAGGACAAGGAGCACAGTATTTTTCTCCACAGTCTTACAATACATTGGTGTAGACGCAAAGAGAAATTCTGTCAATGAGAAATGATCAAACAATTAGAATGGATCTCAGCAAAAACAGATTTTGTGGACAAGACATCGGAAAACCCACAAGACGTTTGTGTTCTTAATTTTTTTTTTCTGAATGTAGTAGTTTCCTTCACTTGATACAAAAATAAAATGGCATCTTCCTAAAGACACATTGGACAGTCTGGAACCTAAACTCTCGGATCAAATGTTCACTGACACTGGTAGACTCCAGCTACACTGTTCCCTTTTCCCTTTATCTCTCTTCTTTTTCTAAAAAAATTCCTCTTTGGACGCAACTTGAGGGAAGTCAATTGCACAGCAGCTCTGTTCTGAAAGTTTTTGATGCCATGGAGAGAAAACTACAGTTCATTAGAAAGCACAAAACATATTTATCTTATACAATAATCAGACAAAACAAGAAATCTCAAAATAACTGAGCAATTTGTTGTTGAACCAACTGTTTTTGCCTTAGCCTTTCTCAAAGCATTGTTACACCACAGACAAGAGTGAGAAACAAACTGTTAGAGGAAATTCTAATAGGCATAATCATGCTTCATAGCTTCATCTCGCCATCTGACACTGCTGATGGGATTTGTTGCCTCTTTCCTCACATCAGCTATGGCATAATAACAGAATAATGATAAACAAAACAGGACAAATTTTGTACCTTAGGCCTGGGCGCCTAAGGTACAAAAAGACAGAATGCACAAGATTTGTTCTTTCCAGGTTGAAATAACATAACTCAAAATAGTCTGTTACATGATAGAATCTTCTCCCTCAAACCAATGTTCCTTGTTTTTTTAATGTAACAATTTATCTTAGCACTGTTTCTATGCTTTTAAGGAGGCCAAGCTGTTCTTTGCTACAAGCCACTAGTTGGTCAGATGCTGTATTATTCTTTTCTTAATCTGTTTCTATCTTTTCCCCCTTTTATTCCCAGCGGGTGGCTTCTTCAGCTGGAGAGCTGGGGTTGTGCCAAATGCGCTGCCTGGCTGGTTCGAAACGCCAAACGTCAGCCCAGCAGACTGGTTGATGCCAGGGTTGCTGAAGTTGAAGCCGGAGCTGCTGGTGCTACCAAAACCTAGGGATGCAAGAGGGTCAGACAAAAAGATGATGTAGGAATTTTCACATAAATATTTTAGGACACTTAAAAAGTAAGACGATTTTTGATGATTGCTTTTTACATATGGAGTTCAACCTCTGAATTTAAAACTGACAATATTGGTGATTTAGGTCTGCCCGGGGTGTGTAGACATGCATAAGAAAACATTTTGTCGAGAAAAAAGTTGTGAAGCTTGCTGAAACACGTTTTACTTCGAAAATACACTTCATTCGGCATCTATTACTTAGATTACTAAAGAACAGAAAATATAACAAATAAATAAATAAAAAATAAAGACAGGCTATACTTTTATTAGATACTGTCTTTATTAAAGCTTGTTTACTGGGGCATGTGTAATGCAGATTTCTATGTACCTGCACTCAGGCTGCCCCCTGCAGGCTTATTGGTGGAGGAAAATCCAAAAGAAGACCCTCCAGTTCCAACTCCACCAAACCCTGGCCCACCTCCAAAACCTGTGGGAGAGAAGAAGGAAGTCAGACCGAGGTAAGTGTGCAGCCTGCACTGGGAACAAACAATGAGCAGTGTCTCCGGAGTGCACACAGAAAGGCATGAGCAAGAGTAAGCAAAGAAAAAAAAAAAAAAAAACCTCAGCTGAATCATTAAGCATTATGTACATCTCAGCGTTTAATTACAGATTACAAAGCAATGTGCTGCAATGCACTACAAACTGAAGGCAAAGGGGAGATGATATGGTCAAGTTTCACAAAATACACTCCTAACAAGGCAAAACACCAACACTGTGCGCTCAAACCACCTGCTCCCAAACTCTCTAAGGGATTTGTCTTTAATTTGCAAAAAACGTTTAATGACAGATTCCTTTCGCAGAATGACAAATTAATGACACATTTAAGGCAAACACCCTCCATTTTTTGTTGCTTTTTTAAAACCGATACGCTAAAACAA
Organism: Alfaro cultratus; assembly: GCA_903066825.1. Lineage (NCBI taxonomy): Eukaryota > Metazoa > Chordata > Actinopteri > Cyprinodontiformes > Poeciliidae > Alfaro > Alfaro cultratus. The sequence continues at coordinate 52,836 of CAEFZX010003069.1, read as the reverse complement.
CACAGTTTGTCAAGTGTTCCTGTGGTGTGAACGCACATTACAGCTGAGAAGGAAGAATAAAGAGAAGAAGGGGGGAATAAGATTCTGAGCCTGCACAAGTCAGGCCTGCCTCCCTCTCTCTCAAGCACATACAAGAAGTTTTATAGTAAAACAAAAAAACAGACAAAAAACATTTGGCATCTGGAAAATTGTAGACTATGCAACATAATGGGGATAATAGAGGGGAGTATATACAACTCATAACAGGCAGAGGTAGTACCTCCAAGTGTAGAAGAGCCCAAACTAGTGCCTACTGCTGAGGCAAAGGGGTTTCCAAAACCTGCCCCCAAAGGTGCCTGGGTGCCTAAGGTACAAAAACACAGGATTTGTTTTACTTTTATAAATGTAACTTTAGAGTGCAAGTTAAAAACCAAACAGCAAAGTTTGCAGCCATCATACTGAATTATTTTTTATTTTTTTGTAAAACTCCCCCATTAAAAAATTGCCTTTAACTTTTAAAATATAGCAGAAAAACAGCAATCTGGATCTATGTTGTGTTTTTTTTAGGTCTAACCTGTTTCAACTGACTTTCACAGATTAGGTTTTTTTTTATCTGATAGACGTAGCAGGTTTGAAACCAACAGAGAATGAATTATCCCTTACTCTTATCTGATTTTTCTTTATTTTCCATTAAACTTGAGGTGCATCAAAGCACATGGTGTTGGTTGACGTGCTTATCGGTGGAAAAATGATAATCCTTAGTTTTGCTGCATTCAATAAGCTGGGGAAAGAAACTGATCAAAAATGGTGAAGGGAACAATATATCAATTCCATTGTTTGGCCCATTGATTGGTGTATAAATTAGTTCTGCAATGCTTGAACTCATTGAATATACGTATACTAAATACGTATATTGTAATATAACGGATTTAGCTTTTTTCCCCTTTAAAACAAAAGCTATAGTTGCCATTTTTTACAGTTCATAAGTAGAAATATATCAATAAGAAAATTCAAGGTCTTCTGCTACTCTACTATAGATATGATCATAAATATTAATTCCACTTTTTTCAAAATGTTGCAGCTCCTTATAAATGAGGAAAAAAAAAACATAACTAGACAGATTGCTAGTTCTTTCACTCAGAAACTTGTCCTTTTTCCCTTTTTATGCAGTTGTTTCTTTCTGTACTACCCGGTTAGCCTCCACTGCTAAAACAACTTCAGTCAAAAAGAAACAAGGACAAACGTTTCTTTGTTTAAAAACTGATTTATTGTCAATTTAAATGCAATTCCACTTACATAAACACAAACATTTAGGAACAGAATTGGCTATTGTTTGCTAACTGCTACTGCATTTGACAAGTTTCCAAATCTTCAAGATTTCTGAGAGTGAATGAACTAGCATACGCCCCTCCTAACAAAATGCACCACACAATTATTGTATATAGTTTATAAAGGCACACCATATTATATATTAATGTATTGTTATTAACAGGCATTGGATATATAGGTTTAAACATACCATTACAAGAACTAGAGATTACGATAAAACAAAATCTGAAATTGGCATTTTTGATTAAGCTTCAGTGTAAACTGGTCAAAAATAAAATAAAATAAAAAAAAAAAAAACAAAACAAAAAAAAAAACTGTGGAAATGAATGTACAACTTTCTATAAATTCCTGGAGATACTGACAAGTATAATTTTGATGTTTGAAGCTCTAATAAATAAACAAAAACCTACATGTGACTGTTTCAGGCCAAAATGTTGGCAATAAAGTATAGAAACACAAAGATAAAATAGAGAGTAAATTTAAACATTAAAAAAATAATTAAAAAAATTGAGGCTCAGTTTTCTGCACTGTCGTGCCAAACCTGAACAAAAAGGAAAACTGAGAGGAGTTTGTCATTAATTAAGCAGGTCAAGAACAGAAAAAAATTCTGATAATCAAAAAAATAAAGAACTTCACATTTTTCCCCTTTATCATAAATAAAATAAAATAAAAGGGGGTAAATGGGATAACACCTGCCTTACCAATAACATTCAAAACAATAACAGCATTCAAATAGAGAGAACTGTCAGACACTCAATATAAGAAATAAGGCCAGCAAATATCCAGTTAAAAACTTCAAAGTCCAAACACCTCATGAAAGATTGGTTTGTGTTGTGTATTTTCAGTGTTACTGCGCCAACTATGACTATGGAAGACACCGTGTTAAATGTTAATGGAAGAATATACAAAAATGAATAGAAGATCATATTTTAGCAATCTGACTTCACAAATGGTTAGGTTTAATAAATAAGGAATGAAATATTCAAAGTTTTGTTTTTTTTTTATGCAAAGTGCCCACTGAGAAACAGAGTGGGTCACTCACCGCTATGACTAGCAGCAACATTAATACTATTGTGTTCATTGGCTTAAAAAGAGTAGTTGATTTTCTTACTATTAGGCTCACCAGGAAATATGGCAATCTGTAAATGTGACTAAACAATGAGACCTCCCTGACCTCTCCGTTTCATTTTGGCACCAATCGTAGTTCACTAGTAGCTGTGGACCAGCGTGAGCAGCAAATACTTTCTTCTAACAATTAAGGAAACATAAATACGATCTCACCTGACTCAGTACCATCTGAGACCAACAAAGTGTTCAGTCTAGAAAAGTGAGAATTGTTCATAGGAGGTAATCCAAAGGGAGTACTATTATGCTTAAAAAAAAACAAAACAAAACAAAACAAAAAAAAAAAAACACCTGACAGCTTTCAGTGAAGAGTGAAAGTAATTTTAAAATGGACCAGCCCTGTTAAGCTGACAGTAGCCCTTAGGTGAAGCAGCTTTTATCAAGTAACAGTGGTATGGCCTCCAAGCGAGCAACCCAACCAAATGGATTAAACTGAGACAAAGAGCTTCTTTGTGACTGTTTAGCAGGATTTCCAGTTTAGGCAATTAATTGGTTCGTATTCTAGTCCTGAGTCTTTTTGGCCTGTTCCCCCTTATGTCCCGAAAGATACAAGTCTAAACAATACCATGTCAACACAATCATTGGGACACTGTCAAGTATTTAGGTAAAACAATATTTTAGAGGTAAATGCCAGCCAGCAGCACATTTAGTGTTGCGTCTGCTGTGAAACTAAACATCTTTCAATGTTATTCGTAGCTCGCACTAAATTAAGCACATGAAAAACAGATGACATAAATAGTTTAATAAATACGATGTGTGATTAGGTTTAGATTAAAGATTTTTGTTCAGAGAAAAGAAAAATGTGCATTGAGAAAAGATGACAATATTGCTAAAGTCCATCACTGAAAAAAGGTAGCCTCTCACAAATATGCAAAAACTAAGTGAAAAACAATCAGGAGCACATTTAAAACTGCAAGCATCCCCTATTGGGCAGCAAGAACATACAAGGTTGCAATTATCTAGTTAATCTGTATCAATTTAGCTTTACATCAAAAGAGCAAAAAATGACTGGAAGCACGCAACAAGGTGGCTTTTTACTCCTACCACACATGTGGATCACACACAGCTTCTATTGTTGCAGGAGATGTCTGAATTGCTTCTTTGTGTAAATAGTGAAAAAGGAATGGATTCCTCCTTGGCACATATGATCAAATGTGGTTGGATTGTTAATACAATTTATACTAAAATTTAAAGCGAGGCTTACTGTGATTCATAAACAGTCCAAGAGCAGCTAAAGATCTTATTGAAAAAGAAAACAGCAGAAGTTTACAGATGTTTGCGTTTCTGCCATTTGTGATATTAGTTCAACTTTTAAAACTCAACAAAACTTTAGCCTTACAAATCTACAGACTATGTTAAATTATCATACATCAGAAGCCCTGATATGCCTGTTTATGCTCATCAAATGTCACTTTTAACGTCCCAGATATGACTGCACATATAATAGATGATTGTTATTTGACTTGTAAACTATTTTTTTTCTTAAAAGAGCTAAAATAAATACTTGGGGATATCTCTGAAGACAGACAAAGAGCTGATTTGTTGGGATACTGCAAAGGATTATTGAATCAGTATTATTAATTAGTCTGCTCATGTTGTACCAAAACAACTGATATATTTGTTTGAAATATTTGATTCAAAAAGACATGTAATTAGGAACCTTTAAAGAACATTTGGGAATTATCTGTTTCCATTAAAAGTGAGCTAAGCATTCACACTAGTCATAAGGAACCAGGTTTCTCTGAACGGAAAATATTAATATATATATATTTTTTTAAGATGTTCCTGTTCAAAACAGCATCAGAGCCAAGTTGTCCACTCTGCTTAAAATTTATACTTCGAGTGTAAGAAAGCTTGTACCTTGATCAACCAGACACCCCACCACCCTCTTAAGAAAAAGCTGCACTGAAAAAAGTAAAATTTTAATATATAAACAAAACATCAACAGCTCACCTAATTAAACGTCGATCTACAGCTCTGCGCAGTATTTCGATAGCTCGTCCGACAAGTTCATTTGTCCTCTAAATATAAATCGCAGCAAATTTCTGATCCCAACCCCACCTCATAACATTCACATGTCAGGCTCCTTTGGATTGTGTGAATAAAAGAGGATCCCTAATGATTTAGAAACTGGAATATTTCTTTGTAGGCCTAAAAAAATAAAATAAAATAAATACTACGGGGTCTGGTGTTCGTTGTGCACATGTATTACACTTCCTTACTTTACGTTTTGTAAAGTGCATAAATTAAGTGTCTATAAACCACAAAGTGTTTTTAAACTAGCGATAGGCTAATAAGGCAACACAAAGGTTTCCTGTCAGAACTGTGCAGCAGATTTGTTTTCCTTTTCATTCTCCCTTTTTTTTAATAGTCACTCATATTTTAGAACCAGCTACATATGTTTAGTCCAGTTATTTTCAAATAATTCTGCCTCCCATATTTTGAATATTTTGCTCCCAAAATGTAGTAAATATAAAAAACACACAATCATCCCGCCTACAACCCTCTAAGACTTAACAGTCTCCTTTGCCTCATTGAACATCTTAAACAAGATGAAGATGAGGAGAACTTTCTAAAACTTGAAGGCAGTCAGACCTGGAGTTGGCTGCTGTTGCTGGGTCAACGTGGCTGCCATAGCAACAGCTGCAGCATTGGGTACACTGGAGAATGGGGCAGGTCCGGTTGTGACTTGTGGTGCGCTCTGCCATTTCCTGTTGGAGGCTCGTTTGGACTCAAAGATGTCAGTGGAGTCTTCCAGGAAGGCTCTCCGGTAAGAAAGGTACTGATGTTTCAAGATCTATTGTGGAGAATAATAATAATAGAAAAAAAATTACCTGCAGATGGCAAATCCAAATGATCACATTTTCTTAAAATACACAAACATTTTGGAAAAAAATACATTATACACAAAAATATCTTTTTTTACTCCTGGATCTTTTTGGAAGAAATTCACACATTACAAAAGAAGAAAAAAACTGACCTTAACATTTTCATGGACAGACTGAAGCTGAGCAGCTTGTGCAACGAACGTTTGGTATAACTTCTGCATGGCCAGAGTCAGATCTGTAAATGGAAAACAGACAAAAAAATAACATTATAATCACATTTTATGTCAATTAATCAATAGGCACAGAAAACAAAACCATTTAAAATAACAATGCTGTCCAGATTTCATTCTTGCCTTGAGGGGTGATGTGTGAGCCATTGCTCTGAGTGGTGAGGTGGTTCTCCAGTTCCTCTATCTGCTGCCGGAACTGTTGCAACTGCACCTCAAATTGGTCCACCAGGCTACGAAAATAACTGAACAGGAAAAACAACAAGTGAGAACCGCCACAACAGAGTAACGAGGTTCTGATTGTCATTTGGTAGTCAAATGTGCTAGCATTTGACAACTTCACACAATTTTACAATGTACAATTCATAAAAGTTGGTGGTACAGAGATAAATTTGCTTACAGCCGTGCATTCTTGCACCGGATTTACTTAATAACTCACTCTGATGGAGCCGTGTTTTCATGCTGAAGTCCAGGGGGTGTCTTTTGCGTCCGCAGTGCTATGTCAGCATTTTTAAGCTCCTAACAAACAAAATAAGAATATCAACAGAGTGCAGACCAGTTGCATCATCACTCTGCCCCCGCCATCCACAGAGGAATACGCAACGTTAACTACCGACACCCTAGAAAATTAGAATTGGCATTAGAGCATAGATGAACCTTCATTTCCATCAGATTCATTCTACAGTGAATTATTTAAAAACAGATAGTGAAACTTTTCATTATTTGTTCTCCTTTACCTGTGCTGTCTCCAACTTCAGTTTGTCAATAGCCAGAGCTTGGCGCTGCAGACCGCTGGCGCAGACAGAGAGAAGTTGTTTGAGGCTCTTGATGTCATCTTGGACTTTAGAAATAGTCTTTGATGACATCCTGCTTATGTCTTCCTGAACCTGCTTCTGCTCTTTCACAAATTTTCTGTTAAAGCAGATAAAGAGCTGACATTTAGAAATCACTTCCAAATGACAAATCAACATTTAAACATTTTGTTGATGTTCCTACCTATATCAAGTACTTACTGAAAATTTTCAACATCTTGGCAAATGAAAGGTGGTAAGTTCTCATCTTTTAAAGCCTTGCTGTCCCTAAGAGAAGAATTTAAAAATTTTTAATAGATGTTAATAAGGTAAACATCATCATGACAAATGGCTGTTGAGTGCCTTTTTCATATTTAAAAATGCTTTACAATCAAGTAAAAATATATTTATTTTACATTAGTTAAGTAGGACATACAGTGCATTGGTTCCAGATGAGGTGTCACTCTTATTCTCAGAGGAAGTGCTGAAGTCAACTCCACCCAGACCAATACTTGGGGCAGGAGCAGCTGATGCTGCTGTAGAGGTAGCTAATAGTGACCCCAAGGTAAGCCCGGTTCCTCCTCCAAGAGTCTGACCCAAACCTGGAAAACCAAATTTAGAGCATTTTGTAACATTATGAAACACATTTAAATGTATCCTCAGTCATTATGTCATCCAAACCAACAACAATGTTTACAGACTTAGGTACTCTCGGCCCACCTGAGGGTCCAGTGCTGGAGAAGAGACCAGCACCTAGGGACGGCACCGTTGAGGCTGCCGTGGAGATTGTCGTGCCACCAAGACCGAGCGTAAACCCCGTGGCTGCAGGCTGCTGTGGAGCCGTCGATGTCAGGATGGAGCCAAAACTTAAACCCGCCCCAGTAGTGGAGGACGTGGTGGTGGTGAGCGAAAAAGGAGTTGCAGACGCAGTGGGCTTGTTGAAGGCCAAACTAAAGCCAGCGGCTGCAGATGTAGTGGCAGGGGCGCCTAAAACACCGTTCACATGAAGAGAGGAAAGACAAAAAATATCAAACTTAAAAAGGCTCTAAGCTTAATGATAAATCAAACCTTTGTTTTTTTTTTTTGAATACATACCTAATGTCAGACCTGTGGCGGCTGCAGAGGATGCTAAAACAATACAATTCCAATGACGGTTATTACATGATGGATAACTTTCAAAACAATTATGTCAACAACTTCTTGTACCGTAATTTCCGGACTATAGAGTGCCCCTGATTATAAACCGCACCCAGTACATTTTTAAAAGAAAAAAAACATTTTGTACATACATAAGCCGCACCTGTCTATAAGCCCGCATGTGCCTACATACAGACGGTACACAGAAAGAGTTTTCAAAGTTTTAATAATATACCATAGCTTTTCTTTCCAAACAGTGCCTGTGACGCGGCAGTAACAGCGCAGCAACACGGTAACACAGCACTAACAGGGCTGGTAAAAGTCACTGAGAGCCGTCTTCATCTTCCTCCTGTGCACTGAGACGTGTTAAGTTACATTAAACTTGCGTCTTCCTCGACACATATATTCCACCTGTCTCACGCTTACCTTTTCTGCTCGAGCGCCCATGGCGGCCGTTAGAAAAAATGCATAAATAAGCCGCATCATCGTATAAGCCGCAGGATTGAAAGCGTGTGACAAAGGTCGGGACTTATAGTCCGGAAATTACAGTAATTTTCTGCAATATGAAAGGAATGCTTACTTGAGGCAGGTGTGTTGAAAGAGAAACCTCCCGCAGGTTTCTGAGCAAAAAGAACACCTCCAAGACCAAGAGATGGGGTGCTACTCGTGGTAGAAGCAGGGGTGGCAGCTGCTGTTCCCAGAGGAGTCCCAAACGAAAGGCCACCGGTATTGGCCGCAGGTGCACTTAAAAAAATATAAAAAAATCATAAATTTAGTCAATAACCATTTCCCTTGAATAATAATAATAATAATAATACAATCTGATTAAAACAAAGTCTATCATCTGCATAGTAATTAACCATTCTGTGCTGCAAATGAAACATTCTTAGAGTAAACTTTGAAAATAGTTGTAACAAATTACAGTTGGGTAAAAAATAAAAATTAGGAACAGTCTAATGACAAGCTTTCATTTGTCCTCTCGTTATTATATAGATGCATCAATTTATTTTTGCACATAAGTAGTAGCACAACCAAGAAACCTAAAACTAACACAAAAAAGAGGAGGCAACTTATTATACCATGCGTTTAGATAATCTCGTGCTAAGCAAGAGTATAACATACTTTGGACTTACAATAAAATGTAACGCAAGCTTTCTACAAAGCAAAAATTAAACAATGCTAACGTTAGCCACATCGGCTATTTAAATATATGTATTACCTTGTGACGCCACCAAATGTGAATCCTCCACCCGTGTTGGTGGAGCCCAGATTCCCACCGCCAAAGTTAAAACCAGACATTTTGCTATAAAAGGTAAACAACTTGCATTAAAAAGCCGTAGGATAGAGAGCTCAAACGTTAACGGTTAGCAAGCGTCAGTTAGCTCGAATGCCCGCGTGAGAGCAAAATAAGCGGTTGTATCTTTGCTCAAAACATTATAAAATGAGAATGTCTTATCTTCCCAATGACTCCGGAGCTGTTTCACTACTGACTACTGATGATTTACTCCATACGGTATTATTCTTACACTCAAAAAAGCTATAAATATCGTACTTTCCGCATAGTATTACTTTTTCTATTGCCCGCCTGGTATTTCCCGAATGCAAGTGCATTTTGGGTATTTTTTATTTTGGGAAACTACATTGCCCATCGTTCCCACTTTACTTCCGGTTAAACATTGTACATGCGCAGAATGCCACCGTTGGTGCAGTCACGACAAATCTTATTCCGACAAAGTTTTCCAAATAAAACATCTTTTCTACCTTAGAAAAGTTGTAGTTTTTATTTGGCTTTTCATGACGTTAAAATGATTTATCAAGAAAGCACATTTAAGCAATTCACTAATAAATAGGTTTGGTGGAATTAAACGAAATTATATACATAGTTTGCGGGCATTGGCTCAAGACAGCTGTTTAGTGTTGCCCATTGAGTTGGGGAAATCTTAGTAATTGGTTTTATTATTATTATTATTATTATTATTATTATTATTATTATTATTATTATTATTATTATTATTATTATTATTCATCTAAAGTAATATGAGGTCCTAGCTAGCAGGACAAAAAAAATATTGATAAGAAGACAACTATTGAGGAAGCAAGCAAACAAATAAATACGTAAAATAGTTTTTATAATTTTACACAAAAATGTAAAATTGTAATCTAGTAGCCCGTTTCTGCCACTGGAAACCCCAAGGATGTCAACATAATGATAATATCTCAATGTAATACGACATCTCATTATATTGAGTTGGCATCTCGTCGTTATGAAGAAACAACTATTATAGTGAGATAACTTTTTCATTTTTGTTGTTTATCAGAGTGGCGGAAACGGGCTTCCATAAGCAGGAAATAATGTTCCATTTAGTGTTCTTTTTTTGTAAATTAAAAACCTTGCAGGGATTAACTAAACAACGCAGCATTTTTTTGCCAACCGCCGATAATTAATAAATAAATAAATAAATAAATAAATAAATAAATAAAAATCAAGAAGAAGAAATCTTCCCCTGGAGCCCACCTCTTCAGTCCCTAAGCACGTTCTCTGCAGAAATGCTCCGTGCCCTTATTTTGAAATTCTCATATCCTACGTCTTGGCGTTACGGGTGGGGGACTTTACGCGGATGGAGGACCGAAATAATTGACAATAAACTCATATCGGGTACCACCAAAAAAAGTAAAGGGGATAATTCCACCGTGAAGGCTATCAACAATCAATGATAGAGTTTTCTCAAGAGGGCATCGTGTGAACCCTTGCAGCCGCTGACAGTCTTCTGTACTCGGAGAAATGGAGCATATCCGAACGCCTAAGGTAGCTAACATTTTTTGCTATTTGCAGTTGGATGGGGGTACAGTCAGCAATCGGGCCCTGTCTTTCTGGTTTGTTTGCAGAGCTTGAATGTCGCTACATTCAGCATTGTGCAGATGTTGAATTGAATGTGTTTGTATTGAGCTTCCAGTGTGACGACGAGCAGGTGTCGCTCAGCAGATCCAGACGGCAGACGTGACGAGCATCAATTAACTGTTTTTTTTTTTTGTTTTTTTTGTCTTTCCGTATAACAGATAGCATGACACCCAGATTGTAAAATAAGGAGCTACCACCTTTATTATTAATTTGGGTAATGATCCTCGGTGGATCTATTGAGATAGAAACCCCAAGGATAGATGAAGTTCCATAGAGACAGACTGATAGGCCTTTTTGCAAAGCAGCTGATCGTGTGTCGGAGCTGTAGATCTTTAGCTTTTCTATAACCTTAGCAGATTTATGTTTATTATAATAATGTCCTGGCAAATAATACTTTTTTTCTGGAAATTATGACAAATAAATAGCTCACAGAAGCTATAGTCCAGAGATAAGCAGGTAGTTTAGTTGATCTTTTCCAGGCATTTGGAGCTGAAAAGATGTTGACAATATGGCAGGTGTTGTTATATTTCAGTTTTAAGTCATTTCTGGCCAGACAAAAAAACACAATAACTGGTTTTTCTGGTAAGTGACCCAGATTTCTTTGTAACAGCTTAAAAGGTAAGTGAAACCCATACAGATTAAATCCGATATTTAATACTTTCAAGTGAGAAAAGGCGATTTTTACTAGAGATGCACCGATCAGGTTTTTACTGGCTTATACCAATTTCTGATCACCTTTGAGGCGCAACCTGCTGCTAAAGATTACGACCAATTCCTTTTTTTTTTCTTTTCTTTTTTTTTGTAAAAGTTTAATATCTATAACATGTACAAGAGAGGGAAACAATGCTCAGTCTTTTTTGATAAAGGTAATAGCTTTGGATGATACAGAAAACATTTCCCTAACATATTACACATCTTTTTAGTTAATAATTAGGTTGCCTAATTACCGCTGTTTTGGTTAAACTTTTGATACACAAAGTACATCAGAACAAATGCAATTGGTTAGAATATTTCTAGAAAGAAAATGGTGCAAACTCTTAGTACTAAATCGCTTAAAATATATTAAATAGATAAACTGGATCGCCGATCAGAGTCAGTCGAGGGAAATTTGAAAGAAATTCAAATTTCTGTCTGATAATTTATTATCTACTATTACCCAGTCAAGTAGGCTTTATGATGTGAGCTAAAGATTATTTTTTAGTTTAGATAGGGTGTGGATTTTGGATATTTCATCATACAAGTCATGGTTTGACTTTTTTTCCCTCTTAACTTGAAGACAGTTGAATACACACACACAAACAAAAGAACACTGGGATTAAGAGGGTGTGTTTACCTGCAGACAAGGTGTGTCCTAACTCCTTGTTAATCTAGAAAACCTGGTATCTAAATTCAATACAGAGAAATTGTTGAGAATCGTTTGTGTAAAGTCAATATCACATATTCTCAGTTGAAATATTAACAAAGCATTGTGTTCTTGAGTGATTGTTTTCCAAAAGCAATGCATTACATTCTCTCTGTCCCTCTAACTCTCTTTTTTTTATTACTAACTTCTACCTTCAGCTAAACACAACCCTGACTTCCTGTATCTAATGAGTGTCTTATTTATGACAAAACTCTGACCCTCGGGTTGCTTGGAGACAGACAGGCTCTGTTACAACATCGTATCAGAGAACAGCAGCATAACAGCAGGAAGGAAGAGGAAGTCTGAGTCAACACTGGCAGAGTCAATGCGGTGTATCGCAGTTTTGGATATTTAGCAGCAATGGCAAGAAATGAAGACTCGCATTCAATGCCGGGCAAAAAATCTCAATGCCCCTTCAGCATTTTTGATTTTTGTCATCTAACAACAGCAAACCTTAGTTTACCTGAGCAAGATAACGTTGTATTCTCTTCAAAGAAAAAAAAAAAAGAAAAAGCTGTTTTTAGTCGTTTTATACTTTACATTTATGTATTAAGAGATAAGGTACATGCTTTTTTTTATTTTTTGATTGGATATGAGTTTCCTATCAGAAAAAATAAATCTGTGATATTCCTACCAAAATTAATTGGTTAATGGTTAAAATTTTGTCCTTTATTTTTAAGTATAAGCATTTGACTGTATTTTAAAAGGTCTGTCAGCCAAAAGCAACGCCAGGTGGTCAGCATTATGTAATAGACCTGCTTCAATCAGCACCAAGTGCTACCCACCTTATTTTCAGTTTTCTCAGGTGTTCATAATTCATCTCTTTGTCTTAATATGGCTGATGTACAGCCAAAGAAGCAGACTTTCCTGCTAAGGGCTCACAGATTAGTTCCTCACACACTCGTGTGTTTGCAGGTGGAGCAGGTGCGGCTGGTGGATCGCTTCAGCAACAAATCCACAAATGGCACACTGTACCTCACCGCTACGCATCTCATTTTTGTGGAAAGCGGCTCTAACAACACAGCCTCTGCTGGCCAGGAGGTCTGGGTGAGTAGGTTGAGCGGCGAGGCGTCTGCTTGTCTTTTATATGTTTACAAGTTTGGATCTGACTGGTTAGGATTCAATAGAGGAAATTGTGTGAAACACGCCGAATGAAGCAACTCAATTCAGAACGAACTTAAATGTGCTCGTTACTCAAATTACTCAAGTATTCTCAAAGAGTCTTTGTGGATGGTGATTCAGTGGGTATGAATGATTTCTGGTGACTGAAGATTGCTGCTTTCATAGCTGTCATGCATAACGGTCATAACATGTTCAGATCTCAAAATCCAGGCAGCGGAGAGAGTATTTCATAGTATGTCCTGGATGACACCATCTGCTGATCCACCTCATTTGAATTTTGCCAGCACTCTTTAAATCTCCGTCTGGCTGTATGGTTAAAACTCTGGGCAGACACGTTGAAGTTGGGGCTATGATCCTTGCTCATGATGCCACATTCAAAAGCTGAGTGTGAAACTCACACAGCTTTTGTGTCTATTATAAAAGTTGGTGCATAACTGTGGAGACAAAAGGAAGGAATATGTGACGGAACATTAACACTTCTCGTCTACCTCCATACAACCTCCCTGTCATCAAACATGGTGGTGGAGGCATCATGCTGTGTGAATCACGATACTGCCACCAGTGTTCAGGAGGTCTACTGTCTTTAAACTAAGATAACGGGATTTGACTGAGCCAATAAGGACCCAAAGAGTGCAGAGGTAGTTTTAATGAGAAACTGCACAAATCATTTCTCATAATCTCATAATGTAAAGGTAAGAGGAATAACCTGGTCCTAATTGTTCTATGTTCTTAGAAATATTTCAATCACTTTGACACAAATACATTGCTTTAAGATGGCACTGCAGCTGCAGCCTTGCAGACAACTGCAACAGTTGTTACAGTTTCTCTACCATCTGAGTTTCTATACTCTGCCAGTCTTTCCATATGTTGTTGTTCTATACCCTCTATGTGTTCTCTGTCTGTGCTCTGTTTACACAAGGCAAAAAAAAATAAAATAAACTCCTTTTTTTTTTACATTAGTTGCATCCTAATGGTTCTACTGTTTGTGCTGATGCTCCTTGCATGTGAAATAAAGGTGATTAGAGCTGCATCAGTGTGTTGCCAATGTGCCAGCTTCATAAAGTTGGCTTTGAATTGGCGTTTGTGTGCCAATTCAAAGCTGCATAAATCCGAAAAGTATCAGCTGTGGCTCCGCTTTAATCCTCAGATTTTCCTCTGCACTATTGAATGTAACACAGATACACAGCAAATTTGCAGCTTGAGAGGTGTGGTGTGGGACAAGCCAAGATAAAAAAAAAAAAATAATAATAATAATAATGAAGTCATTAATGAGATGAGGCCTGTTTCTTATTATAAACCTGCATTTAGCCGACTAATTAACTCTCCTTATTTTGCCGTGGCAGTGGAATATTGGCAGGTGGGAAAACTGCACTGTAGCTTTGTAATTGTTACTCCTTTTAGCTAAATTGCACATCAAAGAATAGCACAATTGAGTTCTCAGCAAACGCTTCAGTTGCAATCCAAGTCCATAAATGACTATTTTACTGAAACAGTAAAATAAAGGAGCCTCAGTGTCCTACTGCTTTCATCTCTCCTTAACAGAAACATTACAAAGCAAGTCTGCAGATTAAGGAAATACAGTTTGCGTGTCAGCTGTAGAGTTGTTTAAGAAAGAGTGAAAAAGGAGGCACAACTATCTGTGGTTAGAGTTTCATAATAACACCCAATAAACAGTAGCAGGTTTTCCATTCTGGCTTTTCTGCGTACTGGTGGAGTTGTTTTCGTTCGGGATCTGAAAGAGGATCGCAGATGACTCTGATATGATTTTTTTCTTTCCTTTTTTTTTATAATTTACTGTTTTTGTGTTGCCGTGGCAGAGCATAAGCAGTGTGAGGGTATGAAGAATGATATGAAACACTTTAGGAAGGAAATCATTAGAGCTCTAATGAGGCCAGAGCTAAAACAGGATCTATTTCAGCAGTTCATCCTTTTGCAATTACATTTTAATGCACAATTTACTCAGTGTGCAGTGCTGATTTTTCAATATTTAACAATTTTATAAATATATCACTAAGTTTATGTAAATGCTCTCCACTAATATAGCCTTTAGTTTGCTTGGCCTTGAACTGCATTCAGGGAAGGGTTTTGTGGTTTAAAATGCTCTGTGCAGCAAAATCCAAAATCTCACCTCACTCTGGCTCCATTTCCTGCTCATTGTGCTGAGAGATGGAAACAGTTTCTTTTTTTTTGTTATTTTACAAATTTAACCAT
Organism: Alfaro cultratus; assembly: GCA_903066825.1. Lineage (NCBI taxonomy): Eukaryota > Metazoa > Chordata > Actinopteri > Cyprinodontiformes > Poeciliidae > Alfaro > Alfaro cultratus. The sequence continues at coordinate 37,786 of CAEFZX010003069.1, read as the reverse complement.
ATCCGTGTCCTTCCATGTCTGCTGCTTCCTGTGTGTGTCTTTAGACATGAAATGTGCATGACACCGCATGTGTGAGTTGTGTGGGAAGTCATTTTGTGATCAGTCTGCAGGGCCCAGGGAGATTGTATCAGAGTTTAACAGGAACTTCATAAAATATTAAACAGCATGTGAGAGTATGTCTTAACAGCTGGTGCTGTCAACAGTAAGGTTGCACAAGTGTGTGCGTGTGTGTGTGTACGTGTGTGTGTGTGTGTGTGTGTGTGTGTGTGTGTGTGTGTGTGTGCGCGCGCGCGTGGGGGGGTGTGTGTCTGTGTTTCTGTTTATCTCAGTGTCCTCTATTTATCATTACCCGATGCAGATGAGTCTATGTTTTAATTATTTCATATGAGGGTGGGGAACAAACTTCACTGAGGAACATAATCTGCTGAGTATTGCGAGTTTATGAATGCCTGCTTGTGCTGAGCACATTTCAGAACAATTTCAGACGTGTTCTTGAGGGTATACCCGACATCCTGCATAGGGAGGATCCTTTGGGTTTTTCTGGCATCTGCTGAAAATAATCAAATGTCGTCCCCTCCCTTTTTCTCCCCAGATTTTGCACCACCATATAGCCTCAGTGGAGAAGCAGAGCCTGACCACCTCGGGCTGTCCGCTGGTCATCCAGTGCCGGAACTTCAGGGTGGTTCATTTTGTGGTACAGAGGGAAAGAGACTGCCATGACATCTATAGTTCACTGCTGCGTCTATTGCGGCCAGGTGATTTTCACCATCCGGTCTCCTGATTTTTTTATTTTTTATTTTTGTTTTTTTTGCTTGTAAAGGTCTCGCTGATTTTTACTGTGGAAATGTATTTTAATATCAAAGATAACCTGAATACATTCGAAAAGCAGTTTCAGAATTACGATTTTCTGTATTCAAAGGAGAAAGGGCCACCTAAGCCTGTCTGGGTCTATGTGAAAATATAATTGCTCCAACTGTTAAATCCTTAATTATCGCTGATTAGCCACTTGTTTTGGTCTAGTTTCACTTGCTCTCTAGCAAAATATCCTGAAGAAGAATATGCTGCCATCATTTTGTGACCCTAAGACTAAACTTGATTCATTTATACAACAAGACAATGATCCAAAGAACACCAGCAAATTTGTCTCTCAGTGATTAAATAAAAACCAAATAAAGTTTTGAGTGAGTTCGAAAGTTTCTGGAATTACTTCCAGTTATGATGTTGTGGCTTGACCTTAAAAAGCATGACATTATGCTTGACAATCTTCTAGTTTAGCCAAGAACTCTGCAGAAGAGGAGGAGGCTAAAATTCCTCAACAAGAATGGGAAAGACTCTTTGCCTGTGAAAACAATTGCAGCTGTTGCTGTCAAAGATATCACAAGCAGTTATTTGGTTTCGGTGGAAATCGGGTGGAATTTTAGAAAAAAAAAAAAAAAAAGCTTTCTAAAGAGAGAAGAAAAACATAAGAAATCCTGTTTTGCCTGCTAGCACTTTTTTGCCGTAGTGGAAGTCGGAGGATTATAATTTTCAAAATGTTTTAAGCATTAAAGTCTTTTTTTTATTTGGGAGAAGAGTGAACTCACATGGTGGAAGTAATAAACCAGTAAGAAATGTAAATATCTACTCTGGTAATCTGATGTTCCTGAATCTTGCAGTGGAAATGATCAGTGTGAGAAAATCATCCCGGAAAACCTCCTTGAAAAAGTTTCTGTGGATAAAGTGCACTTAAACTGTGCATAATGACTGGAATTTGGGACATGTATTTTCTATATTTCTCAGTACATTACGAGGAACTCTACGCATTCTCCTACAACCCCAAGCAAAACGATCAGCAGAGAGAGGAGGGCTGGCAGCTCATCGACCTGGGGACGGAGTTTGAGAGGATGGGCGTCCCCAATGACCAATGGCAGCACACTGATGTCAACAGAGACTACAAGGTAGACCATTAACTAAAGTAATAAAAATCTTTGATAAAGTCTCTCACAGAAGTTGTTTAGATAGCTTGACACATTTACCCATTTTTGTTGCATCTTATATTTGCTGACGCCTTGGGTGCCTTCTACTGTGGTAAAATGATTGTCTATGGAAGGTCAGCTTAGGATTGGCTAGCCTTGAAGCCTGAAAGACGTAGCTGGCAAACATGCTATGTGATTGTGTTTGGTTGGATGTGTGAAAAAATTCAGGGGGCAGTATTATGGAGGATTATAGCGAATTAAAAGTTAAAAATTCCACCACATAAAGTTCAACACTGTTTGAACCTTTGAACCATCATAAACTCAATCTTCCACAAGGAAACGGAAGCATCAGCACTCAGACCACGTTTACTCTACTAATTTCCAACTTCCCGAATACCAACTCTGCAGGTTGTTATTTCATGTTTGACATAATGTGTTAGTGAAGTATTCTTTCATTATTACAGGAACATATTTTTTCAATGGTTGTAGGCTGTATTTGTGGTGCAGCCTTTTTAATTTGTAACGCAGCAGAAAAATGAACAATTGTTGCACATTTGGAAAGATTGTACCTTGTTGTCCACCAGAGGGGGATACAACTTCACTCTTAGTTTTGCTTTTGAGCTCCAGCAGTAATGTGGCAAACGTCTGTTCAGGATGCAGAACAGAACATCGTTCACCCTACGTTTTCTCGTATTTAAACAAAACAACTTGTTGAACTGGAAAAGTTAGAAATTTTTCTCCGTTTCGTTAATATCTATACATTTTTCTGTTGGTTTTCTAGGTGTGTGAGACATATCCACGAGACTTGTACGTTCCCATCACAGCCAGTAAGCCTATCATTGTTGGCAGCTCCAAGTTCCGAAGCAAAGGACGCTTTCCTGTGCTCACATACTTTTACCAAGAGAAAAAGGTACTTTCTGTTGGAGCATAGTTCTGCTTTTCAGAACTTTTTAGTTGATGTTGTTGTTTTATATTTGACATAGTTTGTCAAATATTACATGTATCATAAGTGTCAATGTTATAAAGTCTAGTTTGGCCTTTTTGGATGTTTTAAATATACAATGCCTATACATTGAGGCAAAAAAAAGAAGAACAAGATAACCAAAAGCCTAGATCACAGTCAGATTACAGTATTTGCATCCACGTGCAAGCCAGGTTTCATGCAAATCCACTCAGAATTTAGTTGAGGATTTTTTGTCTGTTTTTAATGAAGGTTCATTAAAGAAATTGTCCTTTATAAGTGCCTTTTCTATTGATTAAAAAATGTCCTTATATGTCAAGTCACCTTTCATGACCTGTAAGTGGAAATTCAGACAGAAACCTTCTGTGGCATACTGATTGCCAAGCTTGCCTCAGAGTTAGCTGAATTTTCTTGCGAGGTAACAGTGAAAGGCAAGAAGCTCTGCCTGTTTCTGCCCAATTACGGGCAGAAACAGGCTTGAAGATATGCTTGGTCTTTTATCACATCAGCTTTACAGCATGAAAAAAATAGATTGGAATTTAAATGAAGGCTTTAAAATGTTAATCTATGACTATAAATAACAGGTAACTCATGGAGTGTAGTCGAAATGTTGTCACATTTGTCCATTTCTGTAATTTTTTTGCCCTTCTGAACTGTGTGACAGGCGGCAGTGTGTCGCTGTAGTCAGCCTCTCTCTGGGTTCAGCGCGCGATGCCTCGAAGATGAGAGCATGCTGCAGGCCATCAGTAAGGCCAATCACAACAGTCGCTTTGTTTACGTCATGGACACAAGGCCAAAGGTAAAGTCGTAACATTTTAGCTATTTTTTTTTTTTTTAATGCAGAAATGGTTTATGTGAGTTTAAAGACTAGAATTTTTCTGCAGCTGAATGCGCTGGCCAATCGTGCTGCAGGCAAGGGCTACGAGAACGAGGACAACTACTCCAACATCCGCTTTCAATTTGTTGGGATCGAAAATATCCATGTAATGAGGGCAAGCCTGCAGAAATTACTGGAAGGTAAGAGAGCTGCTATGAGCATCAAGACACCTCTTTGCTTTAGTATACTGACTCACTATCTCTCTGCCTCTCATAGTTATTGGTACTCGTTCTCTTACCATGAGCGACTACCTAGTAGGACTGGAAAGCAGCGGCTGGCTGCGACATATCAAGGCTGTAGTAGATGCAGCTGTATTTCTTACAAAGGTATCAATTTGTCTTTTCATTAATACTGTTTCTCATACTAAAAGCCTAATTCCTCTAATCACACTCACTCCTTAGGCAGTGACAGTAGAAGGGGCCAGTGTGTTAGTTCACTGCTCAGACGGATGGGACAGAACTGCCCAAGTTTGCGCCCTGGGGTCACTGCTCATGGACCCGTATTATCGCACCATCAAAGGCTTTATGGTATGAATATTGGTATAAATCTCCTCTATCCAGGTGAGTTGCTGTTGTTTCAAACTTATGTTTTATAACATAAGTTATAATGTGTCTTGTCAGGTGCTGATAGAGAAAGACTGGATTTCCTTTGGTCACAAGTTTGCAGACAGGTAAAGGCTGACTTAACTTCCAAGTTATTTCCTTATTCCATTATCCTTATATTATTACATGTGTTTACTTGAGAACATTGTCAATCAAGTTTCCATCAATCAATCCAGTTTATTCGTACAGCACAGTTCAGTAACAAGGCAGTTCAAATTGCTTTACATCATGAAAACATGAAAACATGATGGACACATCACACGATCAACAATTGCGAAAACCAGTAGCAGACATTGCATTTTGTCTAGTGCCATCATTGTTGGTCATAACCAAACTCATCTTTGTCTTTTATAACTTTTTGGATATTTTACAGTTCTTACACTGAACCACAAGCTGCTATGTTTTTGCTCCCTCATTTTTATTTTATTTTATTTTTTTACCAAAATATATCACTTCTTTCAGTTAAACAAATATAATATTATAACATAGTACTTTTAAAAAAATATTTTTACTTTTTTTACAAATGATTTTGAAAAGTCTTCTGTGTGATCTGTTTGGTAACACAGAACAGATCACACAGCCAATTGAGTGTGCAGTAATGGTTGACTTTTCAACTGTAACCCTTTTTCATTTAACTCACCGTAATACAGATTATATATTATACAAATCTTTGCTCTCTGTCACCCTTTTACGCTTGTCAGAAACTGCTGGTCTGCAGCAACAACATGCAAATTGAAATTAAACATTCTAAGATTTGTAGAAACACATTCCAAGTGACTAAACTTAGTCACTTAAATAGACTTAAGTGAATAAGTTGATGAGAATAAAGGAGATATGGCAAAAAAAAACTAAAAAAACAACAACTGGTGCAATCTTTTTTTCAAGGAAGAAAGGTAAACATGAAGACAAAACAGAAACAGGTGCCCATGGTTGGATGTTATTTTTTGACCATCAATTTAATTCTGTATTTCAAGGTGTGACCAGCTCAATGGGGATCCAAAGGAAGTGTCTCCTATCTTCACTCAGTTTCTTGAGTGTGTTTATCAGCTGACTGAGCAGTTCCCGCAAGTATGAGCGAATCTGCTGACAGCATAACGGATTTGCATTACCTACTTTCAATGTGCTTGATTGTCTTTCATCTAATAATGGCACTCTCATTAGGCTTTTGAGTACAGCGAGTGGTTCCTGCTGCAGATCCATGAGCATGTGCACTCTTGTCAGTATGGAAACTTCCTAGGGAACAATCAGAGGCAGAGAGAGGAGTTGCAGTAAGTGTAAACATCTCTACTTGTATTTTGTCGACAGTATTTGTACCCCTTTGAGACACTTTGAACAGACTATTGGAAAAACACAAACCCCTTTTTTTTTGCCTTGTCAGATTTATCAAAGCTAATATGTTGCAAAAGTTTAAGGACAGTAAATTAAGAGCTTCTCAGACAGACTGCATGTCTGCATTTTCTTTTGTATTGTTTTGTTTAAACTCAATACAATGTATTTAAAGGTTTTACTAAAACCGGTAGTAAAATTGCATCTGAAGTTAGATGTTTTGGATAAACTGGTGTGTAAATGACTGCTGTTATTGACCATCATCTGTGTTTTAGGCTTAGAGAGCGAACTCACTCACTCTGGGCCTATCTGATGAGTGAAAAGCAGAACTACTTGAATCCATTCTACAAGCCTTCATACTCTGAAGCACATCCTGTGCTGGAGCCCTCCACTTTGCCATACCATTTCAAGTCAGTACCAGACACCTAACTGACCAGCTTTTGCAGTATTGCACTTTTACAGGTCTCCAACTTGTATTTACTTACGAATTGCCTCTATACTTTTTAATCCTGTGCTCCCAAGGTTCTGGAGGAACATGTATCACCAGTTTGATCGGTCCATGCATCCACGGCAGTCCATCCTCAAAACCACTCTGACTCTGAAGGAGGACAGCCGCAAAGCAGAGAGCACACTGCGAGCTCTGGAGACTGTGAGTTGAATTCCCTTGTTGTCCATTTACATATACACTTAGAAATGTTTAGCTTAAAGCAGTAGTCTGTGAACTTCTATTGATTCTGACCCCTAAAATACACTAGAAGAGATTTGTGACCTTCCATAATTATCAGGGCTTGGAACACATTGATAACTGCTTGTAGTTCTAATTATTATTTGAGTTTACAAGTCTTAGTAGGCAAGTTATCAGTATCAGTAGAATATACGTCAAATAGAATGTTCAATAATTTCACTGAACTTCGTTCCAGAACTGCACAGCATTCTGGTGGATGTAGGCAGAGGAAAAACGTTAGCCTCTAAACCTCTCTCAGCTCAACTAAGACAGGTTGAGAGCAAGTCTGGTGGCATAAACTAACTCACTCAATCACCCACTGGTAACCTAGCAACACACTTTTTAGTAACTTGTGCAGCAGGTAGTCAGTTTTAGGTTTTGCCATGAAGCCTCTTAACTCCTTAAAAATGGAAAACAATGGCATGCAGTGAAAGGAGAAGAAAAAGTTGTGGTAAAAAATTATTACAAGTTAACATCTGCTCATCATGTGATATTAAATGCTTGTGAACTCTCGCCAAAATAACCTGTTTGGGCTGCACACACGAGGTTGGAAGTTGTTTTGCTGCAGCTGCATCAGAGCCAGACTGTCTCGCCCCTTGTTTTGGATCCCTTATCCTTGGCGTAAAACTCATGTGTTGTCTCTGCCCGGCAGAGCTTTTCACCCAGAACTGCTTCGTCCTACAAGCTCTCTGTATTGTGCACAATATATGAGTAAACCTGATTGAGTGATTTCACCTGACAGTGCTTGGTAATAGTTTTTTGGATTTTTTTCCACAACAAAGTACAGCAGCTTGAGAGGAAATTGTGAATCATACAGGAAATATCACATCACCAGTTCTGCAGTATTTTAGATATTTAAGGCAAAAACCTAATCAATAATCAATTTATTGACTAATTTGGAACACTTATCATTATAGTAGAAAATCAGATGACTTTTCAGTATTTTGATAACACCACAAATAGCAGCCAATATTTATTTAGATTTTTACATATTTAGTTTGATGTCTGAGGAGGATTTACTTAAGGAAACTCTGTTTTAAATGATCCTTTCTTTCCTCTAAAAGTAAAGCTGTTACTGGGTCACTGAGTGAAACAAATGTCACAATGTGTGTGCTAACTCATTAACCATGGTTCGGATTGTGTTTGGAGTGTAATTCCTATTTACATAGCTTAAGTTGATAGTTTGAAAAAGTTTAAGGGCAACTTTTTGTAGTGAAAATACAGTAAAGACATGACAAGTTTCCTCTTGTTTCCTCCTTTTGAGTTTTACAAAAAGTCTGTGTGTTCCTTTCTGTGAGAACAGACCACAAAACCACTTCTCTCTGTTGATCATTCATTTGGCTTCCTAAGCAGTACTTGTACCTCACGGAAGGCGTTGGCACCTCCTACCCCCTACTTCCTTTTGACATTTTTTTCACCCTAACCCAGTACATAGGTGGAGAGAAAAGAAAGTTGTTCAGGCCTGTCTGATTTGCATCACTTTGAATCACTACCTCTAGGCAAATGTGAACTTAATACCCTCACAAGTTTGAGCCTTAACAGGCAGCTCTGAATTTGCTCTAATCGCCTAAGCTATCCCACTTTACACATAGGTTTACATTTGAGTATTTTGTATTTGTATTTTTCAGTAATGATGCACAAATTCTTAAAGATGTTTAGCTGTTCATCTTCAGTCACTTCAGGGACTGATTTATTGTTTACTTGCACAATTAATTTAAGATGAAATTTGAGCACAGGATTCTGTCTGCAATACTGGATTCTGATATTTTGGATTTGGATTTTGTACATACAGACATTGACACATGCTTAAGTTTATTTCCTGTATTTTCTCTTTATTTATAAATTTTTTTTACAGTTACATGATCTAAAAAAAATTTAGGAACTCTGTGGTTAATTTTAGCATATTTATTGAGGCCTTTTCCAATGCCTGTTTAAGTTGTAGTACACAGAGAATTTTTGGACCACTATTCATTTGACAGTTTCCAGATCTAACCCTTCCAAAAATCATATGACATGTAGGTACTGTCAAATTTGTTATAGAAATCTGGTGATCCCAAGGCGCTAATCATAGCTGCATCTCTCATTTAATAAGCTCTGGAGATCTATCCCCCCCGCCTGCACTGTCAAGATGAATACCTCGTTGGATCATAAACAGGAAGCCATGAATTACTAATTCAATTTCCTTGATGAAGTCTGATAAACCTAAAAACAAGTCTTATATAGAGAAGAAAAGGTTTATTCCAATTACTTTTAAAGTTATTATTTTTGACAATGTTGGTGCTTTAATAAAGTCCACAGAATGAGATATTCCTATTAGTTTGTAAATGCTATGTTACTTTAATAAAAGTAAAGTAACATAGCTTTTGGCAAGTTAAACTTTATAGTTTAGGTGTGTAAAGGTGATGTATAAGAACTTAAATTATTATATTTATTATAATTATTATTATTATTATTATTATTATTATTATTATTTTACTGTTTGTTTCTGTCAAAACTAAGTTTAAAATGTTCTGGAGTTCTTAAAATATCTTTGTTAGTTTGTATTGAATTTGATTACTGATTTAAATATTATATAAGATCAATATCACCTCAGAATATGCTTCAATAGCCAAATTGATGCTCACAATTAAGAAATTTGTCTTCACTTCAACTCACTATCAATGTACAAACATTTAAATATACATGTATGAACTTTAGAGAAGCTGTCTAATGTTGAGGAAAATAATCTATTAGTCGTTCTCGATTAATCAGACCACTGTGAAACCAAGTAAAAGATCAAACAGCTTTATTCTCATTCTGCAGAATGGAGAAGTCAAACAGATACACACAAAGTAAGCATCAGATGAGTTCTGAGTTTGAACACTCAGCCCCTATTCAGTTATACATTTCTTATCACGTCTTCAGTGGAAACTTCTTCTGCCCTGACAAGATTAGCTGATGACCGTTAACTAGAGAAACCTAAAACAAACAGTTTCTACTAAACAAGATCAAGAATGGAACATCTCAACACCAAGGGTGTATCAGCCGTTTCTTTCACCATGCGTCTTTTTAGTGATAAGTCACATAGGGTATGAAAAGTATTTTATCTTGTCTCTTACAGATGCTTGAGTTTGAGTAACAAAACTACTGCAGCTGCTCCTAAAATATCAGGGTGTGAGCAAGCACATCTTGTCAGGCCGTTGCTCTTTGCAGAAACTTACAACTCAATAAAACCCTTCATTTTGCACAACAGTTTCAAACAGTAAAACACATAACACTTTAATACACTTTAATAAGCATGGAGTAAATGTAATGCATTAATAATAATATGAAATAAAAGTATTCAAACACTTCATATTGTATTTTATTTCACAAAGCTGAATGCTGCTTGTTTCTGTTTGGTTCTGACATTTGTTCAAACCTAAACTGTGACCTGTGCAAGTATGAAACAAATACTTATGAATACATTTTATTGACTCTCTGGATCTAATAAGCACACCCTAAATATATTTAAAACACTTCTAATATTAAAAGGTAAAACAGGATTATATGAAGATTAAACCTTAATTAAACCCAATGAAACACAATTTTCTTCCACACTAACTTGGGTCAAACCTTTTGGGTTTCTTTCCACAAATTTCTCACAATAGTTTGCAATAGTTTGTTCTGACCCATTCCTCCCAATAACTTTGTCTCTGTCAGGTTTGTTGGCTGCGTCACTCTCACACACCTTGTCAGATCTGTTCACAAATTCTATGTTGTATGATGCTGCCACCCCCATGAGTCGCAGCTCCTCCTCATGCAATGATGATCATTGTGGCCAAGCAGTTCCGCTCTAGTTTCATCAGACCTCAAGACATGTCTTGGAAAAAAAAGGGCAAAATCTGGCATTTTGTCCTTGTGTTCATCTCCAAACCATAATCTGGAATTTCATATTTATTTTGGATTAATGGCTTCTTCCTCGCTGAGTGGCATTTCAGCCCATGTTGGTCCAGAATCTGTTTTACTGTGGATAATGACCAAAATACTTTCATCTCTGGGACACAGAACCAGTGTCCTTCTTGATGATGGTTGGACATTCCCATCATATCTATACTTGCTTATTTTCATTTCAACTGATGAATGCGAAACCTTCAAGCGTCTCAAGATTGCTCCGAAGGATAAACCAGACTTGTGCAGCTACACAATTCTCTTCCTGATATCTTAGACTGATTCCTTATGAGTTTCTAATCTTGTCAAACAAGAGAGCAGTGTGTTCCAGGCATGACCTTAAAATACATAAATTTTGGTGCGATTCAATTTAAAATAGTCTATTTATTCAGTGTATGTGAACTTCTGGTTTCCACTGTACTCCACTGTTTGTTCCAGTTGTAAAATCAGGCACAAGGGTGAAAAATGAATCCAGCCAGGTTGAATAAAATGTATTTTTTGTCCCACACTACTCATTCAGAGGCTCCAACAGCTTGGTGTGACCCCCATTGCGACCTCTGACCCCCCGGCACCTCCTCCAACCAGAGACCAACGCACCAACCCCCTGCCACCGCGGCCCGACTCCCTCATCCTAGGCGCACCTATCAACCACAAAGAGGTGCAGCGTCGCGAGGAAGAGGACGAGCAAGACGAAGTGGGCGAGGAGGCCATGGAGAGTACAGATACAGAGCGGACAGTAGAGGGCAGTAGTGGCAGTGAGAGCAGGAAGCAGAGCTATGGGGAACTGGAAGGGACGTGCAATGGTGAACTTGCCAAAGAGGAGCCAGCTGTTGTCAGTCTGGAGCTTGGCGTGGCACGAATGACCTGCTGAAACCAAAGCAGGAGTGTTTCTGGACGGAGAGACTGGTGTGGATGAGTGAGGGGGCTTTACTCAAGGCGCGTGTGTATGGGCGTCTGTGTATGTGTGTGGACAGGAAGCTGTCATTCTGTTTGTGATTACACTCTGATTACGCAATGGCTAGTGGCTGATATTGTCTCTGTACAGTTTAAATCTCAGTGGAAGGCCTCATAAATATGTCATATACTTCTCCTACCATTGGAAAGCTTCTTTTTTTTTTAAAGATTCTTGTAAAGCCTAATAGAGAAAAAAAAGAAAATAAAATCATTCAAAACCAAAAAGTCCTGTATCTTTTTTCAGCTATTCATGCGACATTTTTAAAGACATGACCTAGATATTTTAAACAGCCGTTTATCCTGGTTAAATACTCGGCGAATCAAAGTTTTTGGATCTGGACATATTTAATTTCATCTAAAGGCAAGAGGCCAGCCTAATCTGATGCTGTTGATCTGAATTTGCTCTGATTTGATTGGCAGATAAAAAATAAATAAACATTGTAGAAGATGAAAGATGGCACAGCACATCAGGCACTGGAAATTTAGTTCTGCTTGCTTTATGCACTGTGGTTTTCTCAACTCTGTTTGATAGTCTCTTCTCTCTCATCCTTATGTTATTGTCTGGAAATAGCATATATTCATTAATTCATTGCAAAATATCTATGGATCTGATTCCGCCGTGAATCCATTAACCTGTCTTCAAACATTTATTCACCTACATTCATTCTTACATCCTTATTATAATCCTTCATCCATTCATCAATTTGTCCTCTTCCATCTATCCATCATCCATCCATACATAACAAAACATCCATCTATCCAGCCAGCTAGCTTGCCATGTTTTTTTGTAGGCTTCATGTTACTTTCTAACAATGTTTTGTAATGTTTACAAGTAAAATTTTATTTTTTCTCATTTACTGTTTATTTACACAGAGACAATGTACAACATTTCATTAAGGACAGATGCGTGGTACTAGGTCATAGCAAAAAATGCTGATGAAATCAAGTACAATTTAACAGATTATGAATTAGTGAAAAGATAAAAACTCTGGCGTTTTGCATTGGGAAAAGCTTGGAATTGACTGGAAAACATTTGTAGAAAGACACCTAAATTCTTTCGCATTATTTTTTATCTACACTTACTAAAACAGAATATGAAGAACGTGACCGACTTACATTTACTTCAGATGATCAAGAAGATCCTGGCACATTTACCCTTTCTGGATTTAGGGATGCACTTGACCTAAATGTAAATGGTGTAAAGCTATGTTTTGGACTAGTAGTGTGATGCAGTCATCTTCTATTAGTGTGATGTTTACTTTGGACATCCCAGTAAAGTCTGTATATTTTGGCTTTGCTCAAAATGCCTCGATTTTGAAGGAGTTTGGTGTTAATTCCAGACTAATGTAACTTTGCTTCATATTGGAGCTCAGAAAGGATTAAATCTACTCTGGATTATAATCTACCATTCAAATAAACAACTTCTTCAATCTTTTTTTTGTATTTTTTTTAATTTTTTATCAGAACTACATGATGTAAAACTTAGAGGATGCCAGAATATACAAAGGTAAAGGGTGCTGTCAAACTAAGCTGTGTTTCTTTCAGTCAGTGTGCCTTTAAATACTTTATGGAATTTGTGCAAGCAGCATTTGCAGTGGCCTCACTCCTCACCTCTTGCTTAATTCCGCCTCCACACGCTGTTGGAATGAACAGAGATCTGTGCTTTACACACAGCAACCACACAGAGTGACATTTAGCATCAGACAATTCGGTAACTATTGGCAAATAAGGCCATCGTTGTTCATTTGTAAGATCTCGGAATAAAGATAGACTGGCAGTGCACTTCTGATGTGTGAAGATGTTGTTTCAGCTCTCTGTAAATGCTTAGTTCAATGAAAAACTGGTATATTCACACAGAATGACAAATATGGAAAAAAAATAAGGCTTGCTAGAAAAAAAATTTAATTTACATTTGTTTTTATGTTGACTTTTAGCTGCCATTTGTCCTGCTCTGAGATATGTTTTTTTCAACTTTTCATATAAGAATAGTATTAAATCTTTGAGATTTATTAACAGCAATCCCTGGGGTAGGCTGACTTATTATAAAGAAATATTAATAGTTTGACATGGAGATGTTTGTAATACTTCCTGTATTATATGCTCCTTTCCTGCAGCCTTCTTGTGCATGCTATTGTACATTAAACATTAAGATTCTTTTCCCGAGACAAGCTACTGACGGCTCTCCAAAGGTTTTGAATCATTCAGATGAATGCTGCTGCACGCCATGCACTCCTTGATACAAGACAAGAATGTTGTATAGTAAACATAAATGGTTTCAACATGTTGGAAGAGATTTCTATACTGTATGCATAACACTGAGCATGCTGGTGGATTTTTTCCACTCTCCTGTCCTTGACTTCTCATTAAAATATCCTTGTAGCTAATGTTTAACCCACTGAGAGCTAATCTATTTTTTTATTAGGAACATCAGAGTGTATTTTAATATCAGGGTGTATTAAAATATCAAAAATGTATCTAGTTACATGTTTATCATTTTTATCCTAATACCAGAGAACTGTGAAGATGCTTCAAATAGAATTTGGAGGTGGTTTGGTTGGGTTAAAACTTTAATAACTTTTTTAATTGAGCGCCACTGCTGCTCTGTTTATTCTCTGACCTCAATGTCCCTCATGTGTCATGGGATATGCTCAGGCTCAGGCAGTTTGCATGGACAGAAGCTGTGAACAATTCACAAGTCACAGATTCTTAATTGCATTCAGATCTGGATTTGATTTGGCTTTGATCTAAGCCATCCATTATGTTTAGGGTTGTTGCCCTGCTAGAAACTGAGCCACTCTCAAGTTTTTCAGACTCTCCAACAGGTTTTGCATTAGGATTTCCCTGTTTTCCGCTCCATATGTTTTCCCATCAACTCTGAACAGCTTGCCTGTCATCCCAGCTGAAGTAAAGGCTCCCCAGAGCATGCTTCTGCATCTGTCATGTGTTGTTGTGGGGATAGTGAGTTATAGCTATAATGTGCAGTGTTATTTTTCAACCACACCTTCTTCTACATGATTGCTGGGTTCCATACATGGCTTGCAGCAACCTGCAAGTTGAACTTCTGATTGCCTTTTTCTTTCAACAACACATCTTTCTTCCATGAAAGATGTGCGGAATGAATAACTGTTTGTTTCCTGTTAACAGAGCTAATTCCAACCTGAACTGTAGCTCTTTTCTTGTCTGGTCTTTCACCTTAGGTGTACTTATACGTTTGCTGTTGCGTCATGCTGATTCTGTTTTCTGATAATGCATTGTACAGTGCTCTGAGTGTTCAAAGATTGGGATACTGTTTAATGACCCCACCCTGCTTTAAATGTGAGCGTGATTTTATCTCTGAACTTCAAAGTGCTGCGTGTTCCTTGGTGTTTTTGTTACTTTTCACTAATGTTCTTTATTTCTGAGGCCTTCATATGCTGACAAAATCATATTTATTAGTTGTTTATTCATGAGAAGGTTTGAAACCCGTGACATCCTTCCTATTGTGCAACATTTGATGTTGGTCTATTAGATAAAATGCTAACAAATTACATTTAATTTTATGCTTGTCTCACTGTGTGTGAAGAAAATCCAGTAGTATGAAGACTTTTGCAAGGCACTGTACTTAGTGAGTGAGGTGGCTGCAAACAAATCAGTTTGCCTAATGAGGGTGCTGGACAAACTATAATTCTCTGACCAAGAAAGGGTGAAATGAATAATCAAACAGGACCAATAGAAACCACAGAGTCTTTGAGATTCAGACGTGTTTCAGAAGCCTTGTCTTAGACAGCTTAATAACAGTTTGTACCACCCCCTGTTGTTTCCTTAAGCAACAAAAGACCTCAGGCAGTAATCCAGGGGGTTTAATACTGTACACACATATGTGAATGTGTGAATTCACACACATGCATACATGCCTACATGCTGTGGCTTAGTTTAATCCAGAGCTGGAAGACCCTCTGTCCGGAAACCTGGCCAGCAGGACATTGGTGGTGATGAGAAAAGATGTGGGTTTTGATGTATTTGTGCCTGTTTCAATTTGTTCCAGGGCAACAATGCCAAAGTCAACTTGTTTGTATAAAGCACTGGCTCTCAGTCGTGAATAACCAGCCACACCCATGCTTTGTCTGTGTTGCGCCTTTAGTCCCATAGATACATTGCAAAGCGAAGGCTGTAAAAGTTAAACTGACACACAAAAATGTATTCACTTTTGATAAAATCAATTCAGTTACTGACATTTGCACAAGGTGGAAATCAGCACCACTTTGAGCCCTATTAGTAAATGTGTCAAGACAACACACACCTTACATGAAGTGTTTCTTTTAGTGAGTGTTGAACTCGGAGTCTGTCTGCAGGCAGTTAACATCCGATACAAGAAGGACACCATTGTTCTTGTTTTTCTGTGGAAAAAATTTTGAATTGAAAAGAATATGGTGGAAAGAACTTCTCTAAAAAGCAGTGTGTTTAGAGAAGTTGTTTATCCAAGCTGCTCTTTTTAAACAATAATGAAAGGACTACAGTTGATTAAATAGACAAAAGAATGGTTGGCTGATACATAATGCTGTTTACTTTTGCTGCTAGTGACTCTAGTAACTGACAGTATCATGGAAATCAGTTAATTAAAGGTGGACGGTAAGGACAAGGCCCGGTAATAAACTGTGAAGATTGCATGTTAGTGACAAAAAAGTGGAATTATTTTCAAATTTAACTAATGTTGGCTTAGTGAGAGTTAATAATGAAGGCATTCATTTGTATATTCCAAATCATTTTCAATGGAAACAAGAGCATAAACAAAGAAGCTAATTGCAGTCTCTGCTACAGAAAGAATTAGAATTCAAGAGCATTATTTTCTTATCCAAACATATTAATCCTTTAATTTCCGTTTGATTTAACTTTCATCCTTTGTCCCAGGCAGTAAAAAGTGTGCTCTTACTGTAAATGAGACTTCACATGAACAGCAAAGAAAGCAAGCGTTACAGACAAATAACAAAGCCATTTCAATAGGCAACCATGATGGAGGCAGAGGCAGTAAAATGTCCTCTAACTGTCCCACTTAGTGCTAAGCTTCACTCAAGGGGCTGAAACGGGAACCCTAGTTAGGCTGCGCGGGTGGGGGGAACAAGGCGTGTGCTTTTTATGTTGCTTGCATCTGCCTCTTTGCTTTTTAACACTAGGAAAGCAATGAACTGATCATCAGAAGAGAGCACATGTTGCATTTTCCAAGAATCAAATTGACAAAACCTGTTTTGTGCAAAGAGCTGTTTTTCTCAGCTCACAATGCACATAAATGCACCTTTTTTATACTCTAATAGCTGATAATTAAACCCACTTCTTTCTACAGCAGTTACTTTTTTGAATTACCTATGAATCAACATTTATGATAATGGTCCTGAGCGTTTAATGCACTTGTATTGCTATTTTCTTTAATAATTTACTGCCAGTTAAGCAGCCTAAGTAGGGTACATTTCCGCCCTAATAGCTGATCAGAATCCTCTGTCTAATCATGCAATAGCTGAAGTTACTTGTCAGTCTCCGCTTATCAATCCACCAGCCATCTGCTGCTCGGACTCACTTCCAAGTCCATCCATTAGCCAGCTGACTTACAGATAAGTCTGCACAACATTCTGTCTGCGTATCCGCTGTACCTGAAAACCTGGGTGAGCAGACAGATTCTCTGTCTTTTTAAGGTTGAAAGCAAAGGAGGGATGCGCTTTAGCGCTTCGCTGTGGGGAAGGCCTGAAAATGTGCTTGTGTAGGTGTGTGTTGCCTTGGGCTCATGAATGCGCACATTGTTTCATAGCGGTCGTCTGGAAGATGGGAGTCTGTGGCTGCAGACGCTGAAGAGCAAGAGGGGGAGGAGGAGGAAGCGAAAGAGAAAAGGAATAGAGGGAGAGATGTAGGGATGGGAGAGAAGGTATATAAGTGGGTCGGGATACCGAGGAGATCCATGGGGGATTGAGAGGCAAAAATAGGCAGTGAAAAGAGAAACCACAAAGAATCACATCAGAGCTGCAAACTGGATTTTTATTATTATTAATTTTTTTTACAGGCCAAAAATACATTTAGATTATTTACAAAGATGATCAAAACCAGCCTAATTTAACCAGCAGGACATTTTGTTTTTATAGTGTTTGCTTGGTAAATAGTAGAATGAAGAAAGTATCAAAGTTCAAGGAGTTGAACTTGTAAATTATGTTTTCCTAGGTTAGCTGATTGTTGTGCATGCTCACAGAAGCTCTACTGGTTGTCAAGGAACCAATGAGGCTTCATGACCAGTAACACAAACCTTGATTTAGGTTGACAGGGGACCAGTTAAAAGCGTTGCCATAGCTTCAGACACCTGGCCCTGGGTGTCCATATGGGGGACCACAGACCATATGGCTTTTATGTGTGCCCAAACTGTACAAAAGGCTGTGATGTGTGATGTGTGTGAGGGCGTGTATCTGTGTGTGTTACTTTTGTGAGCCTATCACATGCTTATGCAGTTAAAATGTGGAAACCTGATCCCTTCCAATGCAACTTGTTAAATTTTAGACCAGTGTTTTTCAAAACTTGAGAAGAAAGTACCGCCTCGGTAAATAATACAATTTTGATAGACATTTTAAAGCACTACTGTTATTTGTTGTGGTACAGCACAAAAGACATCATTCAATGGCACAGGCATAATTGTTTGAATGATGTGCTTCGTCAGTGTACAAAATAATTAATGCTCAATTACATTGCATAGGGAGGATCAGTGAACAGCACTTTTCTGGAATTGTCACAGATTCTCAATTGCCTCTAGATCTGAGCTATAGACAGGGCCATTCTACTGCATGTATTTAGGGTTGTCGTCCTTCAGTTAGGTGGTTCTCCACACCAGTCTAATGTCTTTAACCCGCTTTTGTAGGATTGTCCCATATTATCTCCATCCATTTTTGCATCAACTCTGACCGGTTATCTTCTTTACATGTTCCACTGCTAAGATGGTATGTTCATTGAAATGGGCAGTGTTAGTTTTAGATCATACCTAGTCTTTTAGCATGTTAATTTTATCGGACTACAGCACTGGACCTCCATATGTTTGACACGTTCCCTATAGGTTTCGATGTCAAAAGACAAGAATTCTTATGATTTTTTTTTTTACGTTCACTTTGTTCATACTACTTTCCTATAAAGGCCAGATTTCTGGTCAACTCATAACTGTCCTATCAACAGATTCTCCCAGCTAAATGTGGATCTCACAGCTCCTAAAGAGTTTCTATGAACTGCTTGGTTGCATTTTTGATTAACCTGTCATTTCAAGGGGATGGCCATAGTTTTGTAGATTTATACTTGTTTCATACTCTCTCCAATTTGGGATGAAAAACTTAACACTTCTCAATAAAATCTCTAAAGCTGTGGATGTTGTTTTGTAATGTAACCTTATTTGACATTTCTTCATAATCGTATCACTGGTTTGTTTCTTTGAGTTTTTGATGGTGCTTTATTTTTTGCTAAACATCTGTAGCTGTTCTTCATAGAACAGCTGTATTTATTCTGAGATTAAGTAATTAGTTAAATTCTTGTTGTCTGGATATGATTTAGAATAATTAGAAAAAAGGGGGATGAATACAATTGAATGCCACATTTAAATTTTAATTAGTAGCACAAAAAATAATGAATTTATTTATATATTTTTTAAATTGTGCCCTAATTTATTACATAAAATCTCAATGAAATACTCTGATGTTTGTGGTTGCTTCCTGACAAAGTGTGGAAAGTGTGCAAACTCAACTTTATACTCATTTGAAAGATTTTAAATTCCTTAGACAAAAATGTAAACAAACACAGCAATATACGAAGGGGTTCTTTTGTCTTCGGCGGCGTTTACATTCACGTTTTCTTATCATTGTGGCACCTTTTATACATGCAAATTAATAAAACATACTGAAAGTATGAGCATTATCAAGCTTTATCTGTGGACCAGAAGGAACAAGGAAACAAACAGATCCATACACACAAAAGAGGAGTCCTATCTAATTAAAGCATCTATGTGAATGTTGGGCCACATATCCTGGAACATGCACAGTAAAACTGTATAACGTAGGATGCAAGCAGTGACTTGTGGGAGTTTGAATAAGTTATCTGTTAAACAGCGAATTGGTAACAAGCAAGGTGGAGGAGGAGGAGAGAAAAGGGATGGGGGAGGGAGTGGAGGACAGACGCTGGCGCCCTGCCAAAGCTGACGAAAGCTGCTTAGCCCACCCTGTTGCTATGGCTACATTGAGGAGTAGCACCCTCCATGCATGTGTGTGCCTGCCTAGGAGAGAGAGAGAAAAAAAGAAAGATGGGAGTGAGAGGGAGGAAGGGAGGGAGGCAGAGAAAACCAGCAGGCAGGCGTTAAAGCAAGCCAGAGTGGGAGTGAGGGACCACCAGAAAGAAGGGTGGAGGGTAAAAGAGAGAGAGTGCAAGTGTGTGTCAGAAGGGGAAAAGGACATAAAGGCAGCCAGAGAAACTAGAGGGAAGCAACCCTGTGGAAGCAACGGAGTGTTGGATAATGGAGGTGCAGTCGGATTGTGTGGAACCTCCTGTGGCTCCACAGTGTGACACACAGCCTGCAGGGAAGATCAACAAAGCAGCCTTTAAACTCTTTGGGAAACGACGCACTGGCTCTGGAATGGCCAGCTTCTTCTCCTTCAGGAACAAAGCTGCTGCAAACGGTGGGAACAATGGGAATTCTGACAACGGGAATTCTTTGAACGGAAACAGCTCGGCGGCATCTGCAGAGCTTGTGAGGAGCAAAACACATGACGGGCTAACAGGCTCCAACAACGAGGCTGTGGGTCAGAGAGGGGAGTGCCTTACTAGCCTGGAGGCAGGGCCGGTAAGGTCGCTCAGCAAATCGTTGAGTTTCTTTTCCTTTCTCCGACGTGGGAGTTTTAGGACAAGTGAAAATGGTGGGACAGGAATTGTGAGAAGAGGGAGGGGCCTGAAGGGCTTTTTCAGCAGCATGCGATGGAGACGTAAAGAGAAAACAAACGAGGGTGAGGGAGAAGAAGTGGAAGGTAAGAAAGCAAGGGACACAGGTACTACAGAATCTGAGACCCCGAAGGACATTACTCTTACCCTTGAGCCACCTCCGCATCATCACCAGGAGGATTGTGCAAGTGCAGAGACAGGATCTAACCTACAAGCATTAGACACTCCCACCACTAGTGTTACCATGACACCCACACACTGTGTTGCCATGCCAGGACCATCTGGTGAGCCAGACTCTCCTTTTCCTTACACACCCACCGACTCACCACTGCGCCCATCTATTCAAAAAGCCAAAGCCTCAATATCTAGCCTCACCCCCTCCCTTACAACACCCCCTTTGGACCGCTGCAGCATAGGTGACCAACCCTCGGAGCCCTCTGTAGATCGACTCTGTTCCATCCTTTTCACTGATGTCACATCTCTGAAGAGCTTTGATTCACTGACCGGCTGCGGTGATATTATTGCTGATGCAGATGAGGAAGGACCAGGGGGTAATGGTGGCAGTGGAACGAGTAGTAGTAGCAGTGGAGGTGGAGGAGGGAGTCTGAGCACAAATGTTGGGAGAGCTGTTGGTTTAACTAGTGCAACAACTCATGCTTCCCCAACCAAACCTCC
Organism: Alfaro cultratus; assembly: GCA_903066825.1. Lineage (NCBI taxonomy): Eukaryota > Metazoa > Chordata > Actinopteri > Cyprinodontiformes > Poeciliidae > Alfaro > Alfaro cultratus. The sequence goes on along the minus strand of CAEFZX010003069.1, from coordinate 16,887 downwards.
AATACCTTCACAGATTACCCAGCCAATGTTCTCCGTTCCCCAGAGTTCGACACCTGTCTGTCTCCCTGCCCGGACCCGAGTGCCTCCTCCACCACAGCAGCATTCTGCTGGAAGTGGTGTAGTGGCCTACATGGGAGGAGGGGAAGAAATGGCAAGTCCAGAAGGAGTGGACGATGCAGACATGCAGGGGCTTTGGCACATGTTGCCTTCTGCAGGAGAAAGCTCCCCTGCGTTGCCCCGGCAGTACCAGCCTTCTTCCAGTACCCTTACTTCCACTTATCCCCCTCGCAGCAACTCCCCCAGTGCACTTCGTCCCTCAGCTCAAAGAAGTGCAGAGAGAAAAGCTCCTCAGGTGAAGGCGCTGGGCCTCAGCAAGATTCCAGTGGTTGGTGGAGCAGGAAGCCGGGCAGGCAAGCCCCCTCTGCCTCATGCACATGGCCGCCATCCTGTATCACCTGGTGAAAAAGAACTTCTCAGTGATGAAGGTTACTGGGATACTCCCTCAGCAACACCTACAGCAACTCCTGATGAGAGTGGGTTGCAGCGTAACCAGACAATTGCCCTATCACGCGATAGCTGCTCAGGAGACCACCTTTACGACTTGTACAATGATCCTGAAGAGGAGGGAGAAGATCAGAGGGGAGATAATGATGCAAACAGTACCCCCTCTCCATTTGCGGAATTCAAAATGAGTCCCACCTCCCAAAAAAGTCCCCTTTCAACCTCCTCTTCCTCTTCCTTTCAATCACTGAAAGGCAGCGCCAGCCTTCCCCGAGACTCCAAGATCCCAGTAAGTACTAGACAGACCTCGCCTCCCCACTCTGTAAGCCAGTCTGCTCTGTCCTCTGTACTGGAGGCAGAAACCCCTCCGCCAAAGACCCATGCACCCCAACCAGCCCGCACCAGAATCCCTGTGTCAAAGGTGCCAGTTCGCCGTTCTGGAAGCAAACCTGCCACCAGCACAAGTGGAGGAGCTGCATCCAAGAAGTAGATCTTTTTGACAAACATTTAAGCTTTGCCTTCTAAGATAGTACAGGACTGGTTGTTCAGAGCCAAAAGTTTCCTGTGTTCAATAAAATGTGGAGCTGTAGAATCATCAGCTTAAAAATTCCATTCAGATCTTAGAATTTCCCCTAGATTCCCTTCAGTCAGCTGGACAATAATCAGTGGTTCTGACACAAAGACTCAAAAAAGCTGGGCTCATGCATTACTGACCTTACTCGCACTTTGGAGGCTGACTATTGACAATCCCTCTTCACAGAGACAATTCATTCTTCAACTTCAAGTTCTCGGAAAAAGCTACTGACCTGTTGAATTTGACAGTTACTTTGAGAAAAAAACAGAGCAACTTTTTATCTTTGACATTTTTGTATGGAATTCAATGTGACATTATTCAGTTTGATAGGACCTAATTCAATCAAGGTTTTCTGTTTTTTTCTTTTTTCTAAATCTGTCTAATTTGTTATAAATTACCTCCTAATCTTGTGATTTTAGAGCCAAAGCTAAAGAAAAAAACAAACTCAGAAAGCTTAGATTTTTTTCCTGTTAACTTCTGGAACAGACTCAACAATATGCTTTTTACTGACATTCACTTTTTAAAAACGGTATTCTCTGGACCGCTCACTGATTTCAAAACTGTATGTTTTAGATATACAAATACAAATAGAACTGATGCAGTTTTATAACTTACTTACTTTGCAGCAAAAAAGCTACACCGGAGAAAGCCACACAATATCTATTTTTCTTTTGGAGACGTTCTCTTTTACAGACTTGTTCAGTTTGGCATGTTTCATTGTGTGGATCCCACTTCTACCACACAACTTAAATGACATACGCTATTTGAATTTCTCTGGGATTTACACTGATTTCACTGCTAATGTAAACCTATAAAGTCTTTGCAATATAACACACTGAGAGATCCTTTGCACTAATGCATCCTCATCCAATGCAAGCTGAGCAATTCAACATTCAGAATAAAAAAATAATTAAAAAACATGCACGCTCATATTGTTAGTTGCTCTCTGCATGCAGTGCACCAGAGGCACAAAAGTCAGGGAAGATCATGCGGAGATGAAAAGATTTTCGGCATGCACACTACATTTGTCATTCTCTTCGTAGCTTACACTGGTTAACTTTATCCTTCAAGGACACGTGAAAAAAAAAAAAAAAAAAAAAACTTTTCTAAGTAAATATTTTTTTTTCTCACGTTTTCATACTTTTCTATAGACTACTATGTGAAAAAAACTGCTCAGATCTCAAACTGTGATTGCATCAGTGTCTTAGAGCAACTTCCTCTGTTTTTGCTTTTTTTGGGTTTTTTTTTTAAAGTTTTGATGTAACTGGATGATAAGGAGGTGTTATTTCTACATGCCAGCCATTTTTTAAAGAGCTAAGACAGAATGCAAAGCAAACTAGTGAGTTGGCCTTCACTCCTCACCTGCTAATTCTTCTGCTGATGCTGTATAATATGATTTCAGGATCCACCGCAGCTGTTTGTAAATCTGAATGTAGCTCAATATCATCAGAGATCCTTTACTCTTTATTTAAAGGTGATGAGCGCAAGGCAAAAGCCACATTTGCCTCTTTTCTACCAACGCTCTGGAAGACAAATGACTGCTTAGTGTGTCTAGCTTTGCAAAGAAGCACGTATATAAGTGAGGGCATCGGTTGTGGTTTTCTGAAGCATTTGTCAGATATTCAGAGACACATGTTAAAAGCATAATCTTTTTTTTACTTTCAAAGCATAAGGACAGTGTTGATAACTGAGGGTCATGCTGGTTGAAGTTAGAATATTACCGACATTAAAGTGACAGGTTTGGTAGCAAAGCACCTTTTTAATGTCAGATATTTTGATATGTTTGATATGTACCTTAATGTTTTCCATTACTTACTTTGTTGATATGGACCTAATCTAATCAAACTTTGTTGTTATTATTGTTTTTTTTTTTAAGGTTTTTGCAATAGATCTTGGAATATATGGTAGTCCATAAGTGTCACAATTCAACAAATAAATCATTAAACCATTGTGAAAAGTGTCAGTAATTTATATCAAATTTTAGACATAAATTAATTATTAAGTTTAATATATATGACATTAATTAATTCATAGCTAGTCAGGAATTGATTTTGCTTGACAACATTATCCATCAAAATGAGTGCAGGGGACCAACATGGTTTTACTCCATTGGTCTTAAGTGGACTGAGTGCAAGTTAAACAATCTGAAGTTGAGGTCTGTCTCTAATGCCACGTGGATTAATTTAACTATTCTCATCTCAAGCAAATCAAATTAGTTCACAGATTCCCCACCCATGTTGTATTTTTTTCCCTTTAATTTTTTCTTATACCTTACAATATTTTTTAAATATTACTTTCCCAAATTGATGATTTGCAACAGTATAAGTAGAGGATAGGGATATTTTTAACAAAAATATCTATTTTACCACAAAGGTTCTGTGACGTATTTTACATGAACATAAAAACAACCCTACATCTACACATAATATCAATGTTAAAATCAAACAAATGTAGATAACTGGGATCTGAACTTGAACTGACTGTTAAAAATGATTTATCCTTCTTAGCTGATCTAATGCTAGAGCCTGAGTTTCAGTCGAACCTGTATGGTATGATACTCATTTCTTTGATCTGACATGTACGCACTCCCGAGGCAACCAAACCACTGCCAAATTGAGTTCCAAGTATTTATTGCAGCCTGAAATGTTCTCTCTTTCTCTTCGTAAATATGGGATTTCGTGCGAGCGTTGCAGCAAGAAATAAAGAACTCAACAATAAAAATAAAACCCAGCAAGTTGTTTTTCCTACTGTGTCACTGTTTTTCTGTTGACAGTGCCACACTGTTGTCCCATCTGTTTTTCATTAATTAAACTGTTTTTGCACTAATAGATCAGTGCCTGGCTCTTCATACCTATATTTTTGTGCTCTTTTGATTAGAAAATATAAAAAAATGTTAATTGTCTGTAACCTAACTTTTCTATTGCTTTCTAAGAAAAAAAAAGGATGAGGAAAAAAAAATGGTTTGCTATAAAGCTGCGGCATCACATTTAGAAATAGGTCAGCTTTGCACAACAGTTTTAGGCAATCAATATTTTTTAATGACTTTTAAAGCATTGGGCCCTCTCTTGCTCTCTACTAGAAAAAGGCTGCATAGGGTCATGATGATGCAAGCAAATCTACAACTTCCATGTGATTCCATGTGTTCTTAAACTTCTTGGAATATATTAACTCATTGTTTCAGGGAATATGGGTATCTCTATAACAAGAGGACATATAGCTGACAAGGTGTGTAAATGCATGAGGAGAAGGATTTGGTGCAGTGCAAGTCCTTTTAATAATGGTGCAGCAGCACCCCCTTCTCTCTCTCTCTTGTTTTGCACACTGAGATTTATATAAAAGCCTTACGTAAGACATTCACTTCTACCAGCCCACTTCGTCAAAGCCAGGGATGCTGACAGTGAGAGGGTGCGTGGTGGAGCATGCGTATATGTGTCGGCTGATCTTGTCATTAATCTGCTGGATGACAGCATTTGCTCTCAGTGTTTGCTATCAGTTCATAAATCTGATGAAAGTGCTCAAGAGAGAGATTTTAGTGTTGTGCTGACCTGAAAGGCTCATGTTCAAATTTCTAAAGGGCAGAACAAGGCGTCATGATGAAATGAAAAGCAAAAGCTATGGAACTTTGCAATGATGCTTCAGGAACTTTTTTAACTTTCATTGAACATCTCGCCAGACTAAAATTGTTGTGCCGCTCCATTAAATGTGAATATGAAAGAAATTGTGAAGTGAAAATAGTTATGTGAAAAATAGCACAGTGGTTCCATTAAAATAAGCGAGCAGTCAGTTTTCTTTAGTGCTGGATGAAAGTTGACCTCTACACTTGTGTGTTGTGGTAACCCGATCAAGCTGCAGCACCAGTCAGTCCTTCTTGGGAGTGCCTGAAACCAAGAGATACACAAGTTACTTGAAGAGCTGCATATTAGGTTTCAGTTTTGACTCTGTTCATGACAGAGACTGTGCTGCGTTGACGGGCACAAAACATGTGTGGAGCCTCTATGCTCCTATACGTATTTATGTGTATAATTTAATGTTGCTCAAAGTAATTACATGGTTCACTTCTCGTACACTTACTATCTCGGCTAAAATCTGTATACTGTTTAAATAAATTCCAGTGCACCTGATGAAATTAATTAATTTCCGTCAACCAATTCACCACTGAAAACAGAATTTTCTACTTCCCAGAAAATGTTAATATTACGTAAGACAAATGAAAAATATTTTTAATATAGAAATGCTAGTCAAGTATCTTCTTCTTGAAAGTATACCATAGCTTCTCAATGAAGTTTAGGTCATGCAAGTTTTTAAATTAAACACAATGATACCATACTCTTTCCGCCAGGTATTTGAATGTTGTAGTGGGAAAATTTAACTGAATCTACGCATAGCAGTATTATGATTCTTGTTGATTCATGAGCTCATAAAAAAAGACTTCTGAAGGAGTTTCTTTGGCCTTAGCGTATAACGAAGTCATTGGCCTTAACATTACAATGAAGTCATTGGGTTGTTTTATCTCTCATGGCTCCCAGTGAACGAAGACGTGTTCTTGCGGTCTTCTACTTCACCCCTTTTTTCTGCTTCCCAGGTGGAGATCCAGGCTCTTCAGGCAGATCTGGATTTGGACTCCCATCTCCCGGTCCGAAGAGCCACTCCAGCAACTCCACAAGACCCTGGGAAGACAGCACCACCTCCTCCCACGGAGAGAAACAGCAAAGCTTTGTCATCAGCCCGATTCAAGACCGCCCTGCAGTCTATGTCCACTCCCAGCAGAGAGCAGAAACATGGATGCTCAACCAAACCCCTCGTAGGCCTTGTCTCTGCCCACACCAGATCCAAAACACATGAAGGGGGCGCGGCAGCTGATGACTGAGTGACGCGACAACTCCATCCATCTCCGGACACTTACATTTGCCCAATGATGGAAGTGGCAGGCGCCAGAGCAGGAACAATGTTAGTTCATCGCCCCTGGACTGGTGCTGACATCACATCAGCAGCCTCCCTCCTTCCTGAGCCGAGAGAAGATGGTGTCAAGTTTGCCACAGAACTGAAGGCCCTGTGGAATGAAATGCATCCCACTGTGCATTTCATGGCTGCAAAAATCAAACCCAGCGATCTTGCCTGCCTGACTGGATATCTCCCTGATCCTGATGTCTGTCTCAGAAATGTGGACTACAAAAATAAGAGTTCCAGCGTTGACCCCAACGTCCCTTATCATCTGGCCATAGAGGTGCTGTACAAAGGCCTACAAAAACATTTTCCACAGCTCACTGATAACACCATCCTGCAGACAATAAAGCAACGCCCTGATGAAGCAGCTGAAGATTTCCTTTACTGCCTGGAAGAAGCATTTAATAAATACTCTGGTTTGGCCAAGCCTCCTCATCCACTACCAAACCCTGTGGAAGCCTGGGAAAGACTTTTGTGCTCATATATCCTGGATGGACTTTTGCAGCTCAAACCAAAGCTTCATATGTGGGTTGGCGGTTTGGGATGAGGCTGGCTGATCTAAAACAAATCAGTTTTGCCTCACTCTTTGTTAAAGGAAAGTTTCCACAACAATGTCTTGCATATTTCACTCATATTCATCTATTGAATATGAGATTAAACCCAATTGCTTGGGTACATTTTCCTTCCACTCAACTTTCCATCAAAAATCGTCTGAAAAGCTGTCCTCAGAAAAGCTAAAAGAGAAGACCAGTAGCTTCAAATGAATGTAAACATGAAAATATGAAATAGTGTGAAAGTTCAAATGGATTTAATTCACAGTGGTTCTCAAAAATATATGCAACAGTGATTATAGGTCAAGTTTGGAAGAAAAACTTGCATCTTAACTCAAGACAGAAAGGGTGGGTTTTTGTTTATAATACAAAAACAGAAGATATAATGAGACATACTTTTGAATTATATTACACTTACGCTAAATTTCAGAAAAATAAACCGGAGCACACAAGAAAAGTGATAGTCATTTTCATGTCTTTTGAAACTGATGTCATTGCGATAAGCAGGGTTTCCTGACCTCAATAAATACGTGGCTGTTAGTGCATGATGGAGCACCATTTGAAAGCAGCACCCCACACTCTGCATGGCAGCCTCTTGGCAGTCGTTCCCATAGCAACTCCAGTAGGTCAACCAATGGGAAGAGGGGGCTGGGCAGGAAGGAGGATAGGAAGATGGGGAAGGGAATGGTGGGCGGAAGAAAAGGGGGTGATGGAATGGGGGTGGGGTTCTTAACACAGAATGCAATAGGAGTCGAACTGGTGCAGAAAAGGACTCATACAAAAACCCACTGACTCCAAATCACATGGCGACATACACATTCAAATGTGCTAACAATAAATCTACCTGGTTTTGTTTGTGTAAACACATAAAATAATCACTCTTGAGACTCAGAGTGAAAACCCCCCCAAAAAAACAAAGCCAGCAAAATAAAAAAAATAAAAGACATAAAATAAACTAGACTGATAAAAAAGAAGGATCAATACAGTTTTTGTTTTCTTAACTCCAATTTGACTTCTAGCGCACATATCAGATTTTATCGATTTCACGGTCTGTCACCATTTTGTTTTTCTTTCTGTAAGTATTTCTTTCTCTTACGTAACTTCTCAGTCATTGGCATTCCTCTTAACATGTTACTGTATCAGTCTCCCCTCTTGTGGATAACTTGACAGTAAATATGTTTTAGATTCAGTGATCAAACACAACTGATACTCTAGAAATAAACAGGGAAAGTAGATTGCATTTGCAGGACATATGAATCTGGATTATGTTTTTACCTCATTGATGGGACTTTTTAGCTTTTGAACAATGATTTTAGTGTCTTTTGAAAGAGTCATTTAAAAGTCACATGGCTCTGAGTGAGGAATATAGCAAGCATGTGTTTCCTTATTGTAAGAAACTCAAATGTTGCTCAAAGAATAAAGCAGGAAGTGTCTAATCGTATTAAATTTCAGTTTGTGAACAGGAAAGCAAAATTAAATTATGAATCACAAGATGAGCGCTGAGACCAAAAAGGTCAAAAGATGAAAGCTAAAATAACTTATACTTTACTAACTTAGGAACTAGATGTTTAACATATATCTTGTTATGATGCTATGAGATCTGCATCTTGAACAGTTATTGTAAAAAGTCATTCACAAGAACCTAGATTTTTATTCCTTATTTGCCCTGGGTATATAAATATTTCTAGTTGTATGTGACCAGAGTAAATGGAAGTTGTTTAAAAAGACTTTGTTTCTGAAGCCAGGGATTTCCACCTGTAAGGATATATAATTTTGTATAAACTCACTTAGAAATATGCACAAAAAGAAAAAAAACAGAAAGAAAGTAACAATATGATCTGTTCTGCCAGACAAAGTTGCATCCTTCAGGAGGTACAGCAATCCGTAGCAATTTTTTTACATGACGAGTTTGAGCTAAATCCAGCTTGCTCTGGCAACATGAAGCTTTTCCTTAAGTGGAATCAAAAGGAAGCTGTAAATTTCAGAAGTGTTTGCTATAGACAGTCTTGTTGGGCAAAATTTTCAACTTCAACTACAGCAGGAAAATGTCAGTATTTTTAATTTTTTTTTTCTATTTCTGCTAATTTAAAATATGGTATACATGGGATAAACAGGACAGGAGATAATTAAACCAGTGTAAATAAGTTAGTACTGACCAGGTTACAAATGCTGTATAATGATATGTTGACAGATTCATAAGTCCATTCTTCTTGTAGAAGAATCCTTGAACAGACTCTTCTTGCATAAGAATAGATTTAGAAATAGATATGTATTAATAAAACATTAACAGAGACTGAACGGTCTCTGATGTGGTGTCATAGATTTATGAATAGATAGGTATTCATAAATCATTAACAGAGACTTAAAGGTGTTTGATAATGATTTTCTTTGGTGCTTGTTAATATTTGCTCATTACCTTACCAAACCTATTGTTTCACAACAATCAGAGGTGGGTAGAAAATCCAAAATTGTAATCAACTAAGAGTAGCTCTACTTTAACCCATTTATACTCAATTAAAGTTAAAATCAAACAAACAAAAATGAATAAGTACAAAAAATAGAGATGTAGGCAGAGAGAAGACCTTTCCAAATCATTGTTTTCAAACTTAAGATAATAACTACAGTGGATGTTATAACAGTTAATGAGGTCTCCCTTTAATTTAAACTGTAGGTGTACGGCTGTGTCTCATACATTTTTGGTCAAAATATATTCTTCATTCATTGAAGATACTTGCAGTGGACAGAGATTTTACTCAGGAAAGAGTGGTGATACTTCAAAATAATATTACAGAAATAAAAATAAAAAGTACAGTGTCTTAAAACTATTCTTAAAAGTATTTTTTTCCCCAAAAAAAAGGTACACAGGTAAATTTAACCGAGAAAATGTAGCTAGCTTCTACCTAACTCTGAAAACAATAACAGTGCTGAAACCCATCACTAAAATGCCAGTGGTGTTTAGAAAATACAGGATGTAAATGCTCTCAGTCAGGTGGGAAATTTGCATGCGACTTGCACTTCCACATAACATATTTTTGTTCATGCTTAAGGGGATGCCAAAGCTGGAGCAAACAAGCAATGAGGAGAGTGACAGTTTTATAAAACTAACAAAGCTGCATTTAAGTTTATTATTGTTTTCTTTTATTGTTTTAATTTTTTTTAGATCAATGCTGACATTTCCCCACCTTAATTATCATGTTCTGCAGGCATCATTTCAGCTAGTTATGTGGCAGATTAGCACAAGTATTATCTGAAAGACATAAACTCCAGTGTAATGCACTGTAAGCAGTCTACAAGGTGTGGAAACAGAGCTATGTGCAGGTTAATTTTGTAACCTACATATAGCTACACAACAGACATTTGCTTATGTTGTACTTTATGCTATAATTAGTGACCTGCTTTGAATCCTTCAGATGGATCATTCCATTGACTGGTTCTACTGGATTTACTGCAAGTCAATTTGCCTCTCAATCTTTCTGGGAATTTGCTTTGCTAGTTCTGCTGGTTTTGGCATGTAAAAATCCAATCCGAATCCAGTTCATGGATGTTTCCACAGTTGCACAGAGTACTTGTAAATACGACAGCTGAACAATGTGAATAAAATCACCATAAAATCACATTAAATGGGTATCTTATGAGCATGCTAGCTGCACTTAGCAATACTCTGTCAAAGAAACTTTTCACTCATTTAAATAGTGATTGACAAAGAAATAGCAAAGCAAAAAACTGACAGTGGAATTTTACTTTATAATGAGCTGAACTATTGTTAGTTTTTAAAGTGGAGTCAAGATGATATAAGGACTAGCTTAGAGCTTTTGATATGACGCTCAGTAAAGTTATCCAGACCTTCTATCTTTATTATAGAGATTTCACGTCCCCCAGAGTTTGTTGGAAATTAGATACATTTTTGGAGTGTCACACACCACAGCTTGCCAGGTAGACATTGTCAGCTTCAAGTGTCTGTCTGCTACAGTTATGCAACAACATGGTATTTTGTGCTTTAAAAGTTTTGTGGTTTGGAATCTTTTCCAGCAGAAACATGATCAGCTGGTTCATCAGATCAGCTGATGAAGTGGATTATTTCACTGTATTAATCGAACAAATTTGTTAGCTTTTGCTAGCTCCTGGGAAAAATTTATTTTTGTCAATGCTCATTGTGAAGATATAGCATCTTCACAGAATCCCACTTAAAATATTCCAAACTGATTTAAAATTATACAATGATCTCCATGGAGTGTAATAATCTTGTCTGTCAACAGAGACACACGCAAGCTTTTTTTTCTTGCTGTGTGCTGCTAAAAACATGCAATATACATTTCTAATTCAAGTCACCTGGTCAGAACAGATTCCAAGGGAATTTCCAGAGATTTATCCAACTTGCTCTAGGCAGTAATTGTAACTTACACATAAAAGGATTAGTGATCTATTTAAGGACCATCTCCAAACCTTATTTAATTCTCAATAATTAAACTGCAAAAGGAGAGCACAAAGAAAGTTGTTATTAAATATGAATTTATATTTTTAATGTAAATTAAGACAATTAAGTGCAAATAAGGAATGTACATCACATAGGTATCTAAGCTATTTGGTACGGATGGAACTGACTAACTTGTCAGACAGCTACAAACCGTAAATGTTTAGGCTTCTTTTAACATGCCACCCCTAACATTTTTATGGATAAAAAAAAAAATCTGCTTAATCTGATGGCTATCATAATTTTCACATTTCTAGCCACAGATTTCACACTCCCTTAATGCCTAACCTGGAAAGATTCACACAGAGATGGTTTTCATAAATACCCCTTCACCAAAACTACCAGGCATTCACAGATATTTCAGTTTCACCACACACACCAGCTTCCCAAATGTTTTACAGATCACCAGTGAAAATGAAACTACACTCTGTAATTCACCCATATTTTACAACTTCCATCAACTTGCTGGAGCTTGAATGTCCACAGTAATAAAAGTAAACAATAAATCCTTTGAGACCTCCTTGACTGAGTAGCTGAGGGTATTTAGTCCATCTTTGTCCATGGTCTGCTTCGTTCTACTAAGTTTTCCAGGATTCTTTGGATTAGGCTCATTGTGTTTGTCTCTTTGATGCCTGATCATCCTGTACTTCCCAGTCACTCCATCTGGTCGAGAAATGGACATTCCACGGAAGATGATGCGCCTGTATATGTCGTCGTCCTCGCCGCCCCAGCCCCAGTAACTGTTTGGACAGCCATTTATTTTAGAGAACTGTTGCTTCGACAGTGAGGAGACCCCACCAAAGTAGGTATTGTAGGGAAGATGAAAGTTAAACTTGTCCATTGCCACAGCTAAATGTCTGGGATTGTCATAGCATCTGTAGATGTTACGGTCATCAAGAGGCACCAGGTCAACATCAGAGAAGACGAAGCAGTCATAATCATATTCCTTCTGTGCTTCTACAAATCCAACATTCATCAGTTTGGCTCGGTTGAAGATTCCTTCCCCATCCTGGTTGATGACGTACACGCCGTAGTCCAGCTGCTGTCGGATCAAGATAGGATGGATGTAATAAAGCCAATGCACCAGGTGCTCATGTCGATTTCGGAAAGGGATGATAATTGCCACCTGAAAAAAATAAAAAATCATGTCTGAAATTACTTTACACATACACTCATGATTGTCATTACAAAATTGAGATTTTTTAAATATTCTTCCTTACTATTGAAATACAGTTACAAATGGTGAGATTCCCCGACGTGAGTTGGGTTACGTTTTACAAATACGATGTAAAGTGATAGTAAAAAAGGTTCCAACTCCTGTTTAGCATTTCAGGTTTGTCAACGTGTTCATTATAAACTCCCAGGACTCAATCATTATTGTTCAGTTTTTGTTTTTCAAAAGAAACATGTAAATTCTTCTTAAATAAATAACATTAATTTAGAAGTTTTTTTTTTTCTTTTAGTTGTAGAATCCTGTAATAACGTTTAATTTGTCCAAGGTTTTTTTTTTTTTTTTTTTTAAATGCCTTATAAGTCCATTTCTCAACCATGTTGAAAAATGTTCTTCAGAACTGAAGAGGCCGTTTAGATGAGAATCTACTGTGGGTAGACATTATTTTTAGAATTGTGCTCAAGAAACAAGAGAAGAAGCCGAGTTACCTTCTACTTTAGCACCTAGGAAGCCAATTTCTCCACTATTTTGTGGAGTGTTGGAATAATCATAAAATCACTTCAACAATGAAGGTGAGCTTGTTTGTTTCTAGTTTTTCTTTTCATCTTTACCTTTTACTTGCAAATACAAAGTCTTAAACCGTTCATACACCTTACCTTTTTCACTTTGGATCATGGTACCACAACAGTCTTTGATGTTTTTATTTGCATTTTATACTGTACCTTTACAAGCCTCTGTGTACTGGAAAATAGTTGGAAGTACTGAAATTCAATACACCAAACAAACAGGTAGAACTTGTACAGTTACAGGGAAACTGAATAACCAATCAAACTCCCTAAAGAAAGGACATAGCACAGAAATAGGATCAGATATTTAACTAATACATCTCAGTATAATTTTCACCGTTGTCTATTTTGTGTAACATTTTCTATAATTTTTCAAAAATGATTTGCCGAAACATGGGAATAGGGTGGTTTTTTTTGTTTGCATTTTGAGTTAATTCAGTCTTTCATGACTAAAAAGCTTATGTTTTGTGATATAAGACATCATCGTAGCAGTTTTGCTATTTGCTTTTAACTGAAGAGTTATGAGTTTTTTCCTACCTTGTTTCGGGAGATACAGTCAGATGGCTTGTACCGTCCTCCCACCTGAAGAGAAGGACTTGCCTCAGCTTTCACGTTCTCTAATGTCCGTTTTGTATTGAACTCCACATTCAGAGGCCCCACAAGTTTTGGTGGTGTTTCGGGACACGGATCCAAAGTCTTTTTTGAAGTATTTGGCTTTCTTGTGGTATTATGACTGACCTCAGACACCTTTAAAATATCTTGTAACTTCCAGGAAGATGTCTGGTTTCCATTTACAAGAAAGTGGTGAACAGCAGCAATACCATAAACATTCTGATTGTAGTATAACACCACAGAATAAAACAAAAGGCTGAGGAAGGCAAAAAGTGACAAGCAGGCCAAGAGTTGTTTCATCATTTTTAAAATCCTCGATGTTCTGCGCTTGCATGCAGAAGTGACCTTTCACGGCTCTGCTTTCTGTAGTTCTCCGTTTGCAAGTCAAACCTCACCTAAAAACACGAGTAACCAGATCGGTTTTTGTTTTTTTCTTTCATCAACTTCCTTGTTTAACACAGCAGATCAGGTTTGGCTACATGCCTGTGTGTAATAATCATAAGGTTTAAGGTTTCAAATTTAAAATGGTCAAAACCATTTTTATGAGTTAAAATTTAAATAGCAGTTCAGTTTAGTGATAATTATCATGAATTTAATTGCATATAAAACAAGTACAGTATTCACTCCATTCAGGTGCTTTTTAAACAAAAATTGTAATCAGGAATAGAAAGTCGTCAGGGAATATTTGCTTGACTTAATTACTTTAGACAATTTCACTAGGAATAAAAGTTAAAACTACTAACTCAATGTAGGAGCAAAAATAATGCCGAAACAAACCTTAAAGATACTATATTTTGTCAGATTGTGCCCTCTACAGGCATGTATTGGATGGTGCCGAGTCCTCAGCAGGCCAAACTCAAAACGCCGTCAGGAAGCCTTCATAGAAAAAAATCTGCCAGACATCTTCAACTTGATGAATTTCTGTCTGTTCTGCTACCTGTGTCCATGTAATCCAGTCTGTTTACGTCTTTGCTCTGTCTCAAAAAGGTGCACCCGTTAAACACCACAGCAAAGGACTGGCTCACGCTGAATAGAACAGAAATGAGTGTATTTCCTCTTAGAGCAACTTTCGGAACTGGAATGTCACTGATAAGTAACCAGCACTGCAAACTTCCCTTTTACCAGAAGGCTGGCCAATCACAGAATCGGTAAGGGGAGTGCCGTCAAACACAATCTGAACACTGGGCCCAGGCGGAAAAAAAGACCTGACAACAGGGTGTTGTCACAGCATACAAACAACCAGTAAAAAAAAAAAAAAAAATTGTGGAGAAAAAGAAGAGCAAAAAAGATTTCAAACATTTCCTCACCCAAAAGAACCTCAGGTTTAATGTCATGAAATGCCAAAGATTCTTGTTTACAAACAGAGTTATGCAAATATATCTTCTCAGGTACTCATTTGCAAAAAAAAAGTTCAGCTTATCAAACAATATTGTTTTGGAATGTAAAACAGAATTAAATTTAGCATCTTACAAGAGAGCTCCAATGTCAACAAGGCTTAAAAAACATCTGAATTTTGATGTGTTAGTATTACAGCGGTGGCTGTTCAGCTGCAGAACGTGTGACATGTGGCCTGTAGAAACAAGATCAGCAGAGAAACTTTGCCAAGAAGTTTGTGGGAAATTGCAGCGTTTCTGTTTCCGCCATACAAGAAACCTTTTTGTGGTTATCAGAAAAAACACAGAAACAAAGAAAGCTCATGTGTCTATTTATGCATTTGTTAATTATTTTATCAAAGTTTCAAAAAGTTAAAATTTCTGATCTTATATGTGCTTTCCAGTAGAGGATTTTGCATCCTCTACTGATAGCTATCAAACAAAAGTTACCATTTTATTTGGGAGTTATCAGCTATGACACTGTGCTCACCTGAGAGAGGCTATTCTGCTACCACCTTTTGGAACTTAGTGCCTCAATTGCTCTGTTTGTGGTCTGATCTCCCCACTGTCAAGAAATAACTCAAAACTCACCTGTTTAAAATGTCTTTTGTTGTTTAAATCTGCCCTTTTTGTGTGTTTTTACGCTTAGTGTTACATTGTTTGATTTTACATTGTTGTACTCCT
This sequence comes from Alfaro cultratus, assembly GCA_903066825.1. Taxonomy (NCBI): domain Eukaryota; kingdom Metazoa; phylum Chordata; class Actinopteri; order Cyprinodontiformes; family Poeciliidae; genus Alfaro; species Alfaro cultratus. The sequence goes on along the minus strand of CAEFZX010003069.1, from coordinate 1,440 downwards.
GTAAAAAAAGTCTTTCATAGGAGTAAAAGACTTTTTATACCAAACAAACAATGTAAAATAAAAGTGCCTTTATAAGCACTTTTATTTCCGCCATCACAGAGCTGCTGAGGAAGGATAAAAACAAGCTTGAGACCCAAATAAGCACTTTTATTTTAAAGACATTGAATCACAAAATAAACTAATTCACTAAATAAATTTCAACTTTCATTCACAGTACTTAATCTTGTCATGTATGCTAATTTTAATCTGCCATCCCCAAAGGTTGATGGCTTCAAGCAAAAATAAAACAACAACTTTTGGTATTTACCTTCAGATATTATATATATATAAAAAAATACCATATATAAATATATCAAACAAAACTTAAAAGAAAAATATGTATCCTTGAAATTGGGCCTCAGTCTCATTAAGAAGTCCATGTTCTTCCGGACACTCCTCCCTCAGCCCATCATCACAACATTTACAAAAGTTCTTCAGAGCATTGGACTGAGAAATAGACCATGTAATAAGCTCTGCAGATTCGCAGTTCCACCAGGTGTTTGCTAACTGCTGAAGCCACTAGTCTGGAGAAGGTGTGGTGGGGTTGATGCCCTCTGAGGAAGAAGCCCGGAATATTGGGGAGCTTAATGGAACCGGCGGCGCTTGGTGAGACCAAACAGTTGCCATGGAAGATTCAAGGATTTCTCAAACATGCATGAAAGAATGAAAGCAACACTCCACGTATGGTTTTGATGAGGGTATATGATGTAAAGTTCAATAAAGTCTGTTTACCTGTGCTGTCAGTTTTGATGAAGGACAATGAGTCCCTTTGGTTTACACATAAAGTCTGCACAGAGGAATAAGCTTCCAAACATAGTGGATGTTATTTTGAGCTAAATAGAAGAACAAATACATTTATTTCCATTAAGATTAGACCACAAAAGAACACTGTTATGAGTGCAGATACAGTTTTTACCACTAGATGGTACTAAAGTATAACAAGTAAAGCAACATCCAGAGAACATGGTAGGGAGATATGAGGGGAATCTACCTGCTTATTTTATACAATACACACATCTAAAGAAAAACACATAAAACTAGAAAGAGATTTTCATGAATAAGTCTTAAATGATTAGTTCTTTAAGAAGTTTGTATTGAAAATGAGACAGGTGAAGTTAGGTGCAGTTAATCTCAAACTCAATCTGTAATCCTCATTGGACTAATCTAAATAACTTCCCATTTATTTTTCTGTTGTTTTATAGACTAAAATGGTCTAAAAAGCAGTGTTGTGAAGTAACGAAGTACAAATACTTCGTTACTGTACTAAAGTACAATTTTCGTGTATCTGTACTTTACTTAAGTAGGTTTAATAATGGATACTTTTGACTTTTACTCCACTACATTTTACAGTAAGTATCTGTACTTTCTACTTCACTACATTTCTACAAAACCGTCGCGTTA